>JAHRHJ020001121.1:860000-887500 GCA_019776745.2 Taxus chinensis
TTTAGGTTTTAGGATAGTTTTTTAGGATTTTAGCATTTAAGGTTTAGGGTTTAGGGTTTATGGTTTAGGGTTTAGGGTTTAGGGTTTAGGGATTATGGTGTTTAGTTTTAGGTTTAAGGGTTTAGGGTTTAGGGCTTAGGGTTTAGGTTTAGGGTTTCAAAGGGTTTAGGGTTTAGGTTTAGGGTTTAAGGTTTAGGGATTTATTTTAGGTTTAGGTTTAGGGATAAGGGTTTAGGGTTTTAGGGTTTAGGGTTTAGGGATTAGGTTTAGGGTTTAGGGTTTAGGGTTTAGGGTTTAGGGTTTAGGGTTTATTTTTACAGTTTAGGGTTTAGGGTTTAGGGTTTAGGGTTTAATTTAGGGTTTAGGGTTTAGGGTTTAGGGTTTAGGGTTTATGGTTTAGGGTTTTAGTGTTTAGGGTTTAGGGTTTATGGTTTAGGGTTTAGGGTTTTTAGGGTTTTAGGGTTTAGGGTTTAGGGTTAAGGGTTTAGTGTTTAGGGTTTAGGGTTTAGGGCTCAGGGTTTAGGGTTTAGGGTTTAGGATTTAGGGCTCATGATTTAGGGTTTATGTTTTAGGGTTTTGGGTTTAGTGTTTAAGGGTTAGGGTTTAGGGCTCAAGGTTTAGGGTTTATGGAAGGGTTTAGGATATTTAGGTTTAGGGTTTAGAGTTTATGGTTTAAGGTTTAGGGTTTAGGGTTTAGGGTTTAATGGGTTTAGGTATTAGGTTTAGTATTTAGCATTTAGGGTTTAAGATTTAGGGTTTAGGGTTTAAGGGTTTAAGGGTTTAGGGTTTATGGTTTAGTGTTTAGGGTTTAGGGGGTTTTGTTTAGGGTTTAGGTTTAGTGATTTAGGGTTTTATTTTTAGGGTTTAGGGTTTAGGTCCAATTAATTAGGGTTTAGGTTTTAGGGATTAGGGTTTAGGGTATTAGTTTTAGGGTTTAGGGATTTAGGTTTTAGTGTTTAGGGTTTAGGGTTTAGGGTTAAGGTTTTAGATGTTTAGTGTTTAGTGTTTAGGGTTTATGATTTAGGGTTTAGTGTCTAGGTTTTAGTGTTTAAGGTTTAAGGTTTAGGGTTTAAGGTTTAGGGTTTAGGATTTTGGGGTTTAAGGTTTAAGTTTTGGGGTTTAGGGTTTAGGGTTTAAGGTTTAAGGTTTAGGGATTAGGGTTTAATATTTATAGGTTAGGGTTTAGGGTTTAATATTTAGTGTTTGGAATTTAGGGTTTAGATTTTACTTCTCAAGGTTTAGGGTTTAAAGTTTAAAGGTTTAGGGTTCAAGGTTGAGGGTTAAGGATTTAGGGTTTTAGGGTTTAGGTTTATGGTTTAGAGTTTAGTGTTTAGGGTTTAGGCCTTAGGGTTTATTGTTTAGGGTTTAGGGTTTATGATTTAGGGTTTAGGGCTCTCAATTTAGGGTTTAGGGTTTAAGGTTTATGGTTTAGGGTTGAGGGTTTAGGGTTTAGGTTTAGGGATTAGGGTTTAGGGTTTAGGGTTTAGGTTTTAGGGTTTAGGGTTTATGGTTTAGGGTTTATGGTTTTAGGGTTTAGGGTTTAGGATTTAGGGTTTAGGGTTTAGGGTTTAGGGTTTAGGGCTTAGGGGTTTTAGGGTTTAGGGTTTTTATTTAGGGTTTAGGGTTAAGGTTTAAGGGTTTAGGGTTTAGGTTTAGGGATTTTAGGGGTTTAGGGTGAGGGTTAGGTTTTAGGGTTTAGGGTTTAGGGTTAGGTTTTAGGGTTTAGGGTTTAGGATTTAGGATTTAGGGTTTAGGGTTTAGGGTTTAGGTTTAGGGTTTAGGGTTTAAGGTTTAGGGATAAGGTTTAGGGTTTAGGGTTTAGGGGCTTAGGGTTTAGGGTTTAGGGTTTAGGGTTTATGTTTTATGGTTTAGGGTTTAGGGTTTAGGGATTAGGACTTAATTTAGGGTTTAGGTTTAGGGTTTAGGGTTTAGGGTTTAGTGTTTAGGGTTTAGGGTTTAGGGTTTAGGGTTTAGGGTTTAGGGTTTAGGGTTTAGGGTTTAGGGTTTATAGTTTAGGATTTAGGGTTTAGGGTTTAGGTTTTAATGTTTAGGGTTTAGGGTTTAGGGTTTAGATTTTAGTAAGGGTTTAGGGTTTAGGGTTTAGGGTTTAGGGTTTAGGGTTTAGGGTTTAGAGTTTAAGGTATTGTTAGGGTTTAGGGTTTAGGGTTTTTGGTTTAAAGTTTAGGGTTTAAGGTTTAGGATTTATTTTAGGGTTTAGGGTTTAGGTTTAGGGTTTATGGATTTAGGGTTTGTTTAGGGTTTAAGGTTTAGGGTTTAGGGTTTAGGGTTTATGGTTTAAGGGTTTAGGGTTTAGGGTTTAGGGTTTAGGGTTTAGGACTTAGGGTTTAGGGTTTAGGATTTAGGGTTTAGTGGTTTAGATTTTAGGGTTTAGGGTTTAGGTTTAGGTTTTAGGGATTAGGGTTTAGGGTTTAGGGTTTAGGGTTTAGGGTTTAGGGTTTAGGGTTTAGGGTTTAAGGTTTAGGGTTTAGGGTTTAAGATTTATTCTTTAGGGTTTAGGGTTTAGGTTTAGGGTTTAAGGTTTAGGGTTTAGGGTTTAGGGTTTAGGGCTCAGGGTTTAGGGTTTAGGTTTAGGGTTTAGGGTTTAGGGTTTAGGGTTTAGGTTTAGGGTTTAGGGTTTAAAGGTTTAGGTTTTAGGGTTTACGGGTTAATTGGTTTATGTTTTAGGGTTTAGGGTTTAGGGTTTAGGTTTTAGGGTTTTAGGTTAGGGTTTTAGGGTTTAGGGTTTAGGGTTTTTAGGGTTTAGGGTTTAGGGTTTAGGGCTTTAGGTTTTAGGGTTTAGGGTTTAGGGTTTAGGGTTTAGGGTTTAGGGTTTAGGGTTTAGGGTTTAGGGTTTTTAGGGTTTAGGGTTTAGGGTTTAGGTTTAGGGTTTTAGGGTTTATGGTTTAGGATTTAGGGTTTAGGGTTTAGGGTTTAGGGTTTAGGGTTTAGGGTTTATGTTTTAGGGTTTATGGTTTAGGGTTTAGGGCTTAGGGTTTAGGGTTTAGGTTTTATGTTTTATAGGGTATATGGTTTAGGGTTTAGGTGTTTAGGGTTTAGGGTTTAGGATTTAGGGTTTAGGGTTTAGGGTTTAGGGTTTAGGGTTTAGCATTTAGGGTTTAAGGTTTAGGGTTTAGGATTTATGGTTTTAGGGTTTATTATTTAGGTTTAGGGTTTAGGTTTTAGGGTTTAGGGTTTAGGATTTATGATTTAGGGTTTAGGGTTTAGGGTTTAGGGTTTAGGGTTTAGGGTTTAGGGTTTAGGATTTTAGGGTTTAGGTTTTAGGGTTTAGGTTTAGGGTTTAGGGTTTAGGGTTTAGGGTTTAGGTTTAGGGTTTAGGGTTTAGGGTTTAGGGTTTAGGGTTTAGGTTTTAGGGTTTAGGGTTTAGGGTTTAAAATTTAGTCTTTAGGCATTTAGGGTTTTTAGGGTTTAGGGTTTAGGGTTTAGGGTTTAGGGTTTTTTAGGGTTTAGGGTTTAGGGTTTAGGTTTAGGGCTTAAGGTTTAGGGTTTAGGGTTTAGGGCTTAGGGTTTAAAGTTTAGGGTTTAGTGTTTAGGTTTACAATTTATGTTTAGGGTTTAGGGTTTAAGGTTTAGGGATTAAGGTTTAGGGTTTAGGGTTTAGGATTTAGGGTTTAGGGTTTAGGTTTAGGATTTAGGGCTTATAGGTTTAAGGTTTAGGGTTTAGGGTTTAGGGTTTAGGGTTTAGGGTTTAGGGTTTAGGGTTTAGGGATTCATTTAGGGTTAGGGCTCAGGTTTAGGGTTTGGGTTTAGGTTTAGGGGGTTTATAGGTTTAGGGTTTACGGTTTAGGGTTTATAGGTTTAGGGATAGGGTTTAGGGTTTAGGTTTAGGGTTTAGGTTTATGTTTAGATTTTTAGGTTTAGGGTTTGGTTTTATTTAGGGATTAGGGTTTAGGTTTAGGGTTTATTTTTAGGGATCAAGGTTTAGGGTTTAGGTTAATTTTAGGGTTTAGGGTTTAGGTTTTAGGGTTTAGGGTTTAGGGTTTAGGTTTAGGGTTTAGGGTTTAGGGTGTAAGGGTTTAGGGTTTAGGGGTTTTTTATTTAGGGTTTTAGGGTTTAGGGTTATGGGTTTAGGGTTTAAGGTAGTTAGGGCTTTAGGATTTAGGGTTTAAGGTTAGGGTTTAGGGTTTAAGGTTTAGGGTTTAGTTCAAGGTTTATGTTTTATGTTTTTTGGTTTAGGGTTTAGGGTTAGGGGTTTAGGGTTTAGTTAGGGGTTTAGGGTTTGGGGTTTAGGTTTAGGGTTTAGGGTTTAGGGTTTAGGGTTTAGGGTTTAGGGTTTATGTTTAGGGTTTTAGGATTTAAGGGTTTATGATTTAGGGTTTAGGGTTTAGGGTTTAGGGTTTAGGGTTTACGGCTTAGGGTTTAGGTTTAGGGTTTAGGGTTTAGGGTATATTTATGTTTAGGGTTTAGGGTTTAGGGATATTGGTTTAGGGTTTATAGTTTAGGGTTTAGGATTTAGGGTTTAGGGTTTATGGTTTTAGGGTTTAGGGTTTAGGGTTTATGGTTTAGGATTCAGGGTTTAAGGTTTAGGGTTTAGGGTTTAGGGTTTAGGGTTTAGGGTTTAATTTTAGGGTTAAGGGATTAAGGGTTTAGGGTTTAGGGGGTTTATGGTTTAGGGATTTAGATTTTAGGGTTTAGGGTTTATGATTTAGGGTTTAGGGTTTAGGGTTTAGGATTTAGGGATAAGGGTTTAGGTTTAGGGTTTAGGGTTTAGGGGTAGGTTTTAGGGTTTAGGGTTTAGGGTTTAGGGTTTAGAGTTTAGGGTTTAGGGTTTAATGTTTAGGATTTAGGGCTCATGATTTAGGGTTTAAGGTTTAGGGTTTATGGTTTAGGGTTTAGGTTTTCAGGTTTAGGGTTTAGGGTTTAGGGTTTAGGGTTTAGGGTTTAGGGTTTAGGGTTTAGGGTTTAGGGTTTAGGTTTAGGGTTTAGGGTTTAGGGTTTAGGGTTTAGTGTTTAGGGTTTAGTGTTTAGAGTTTAGGGTTTAGGGTTTATGGTTTAGGGTTTAGGGTTTAGGGCTCATAGGTTTAGGGATTATTGTTTAGGGTTTAGGGTTTAGGTTTAAGGTTTAGGTTTTATGGGTAGATGTTTAGGGTTTAGGGTTTAGGGTTTAGCATTTAGGTTTTAGGGTTTAGGGTTTAGGGTTTAGGTTTTAGGGTTTAGGGATTTAGGGTTTATGGGTTAGGGTTTAATGGTTTAGGGCTAAGGGTTTATTGTTTAGGGTTTAGGGTTTAGGGTTTATGGTTAAGGGTTTAGGGTTTATGGTTTATAGGGTTTATAGTTTAATGTTTAGGGTTCATGGCTAAGGGTTTAGTGTTCAAGGTTTAGGATTTTGGGCTAAGGGTTTAGGGTTTAGGGATTAGATTATATAGGGTTTAGGTTTTAGGGTTTTAGGGTTTAGGGTTTAGGGTTTAGAGTTTAGGGTTTAAGGGTTTACTATTTAGGGTTTTGGCGTTTTAGGGTTTGGGGTTTAGATTCATATTTTAGGGTTTAGGGTTTAGGTTTAGGGTTTTACAGGTTTTAGGGTTTAAGTATTAGGGTTTTAGTAGGGTTTATGGTTTAGGGTTTAGGGGTTTAAGGGTTTAGGGTTTAGGTCTTAGGGTTTAGGGTTTAGGGTTTTAGGGTTTAGGGTTTAGGGTGTTTAGTGTTTATGGTTTAGGGTTTAGGGTTTAGGGTTTAGATTTTAGGGTAAGGGTTTAGGGCTTTAGGGTTTAGTGGTTTTTTAGGGTTTAAGGTTTTAGGGTTTAGGGTTTAGAGTTTAGGTTTTAGGGGTTTAGGGTTTAATGTTTAGGGTTTAGGGTTTAGGATTTAGGGTTTAGGGTTTAGGGTTTAGGGTTTAGGGTTTAGGTTTAGGATTCAGGTTTTAGGGTTTAAGGTTTAGAGTTTAGGGTTTAGGTTTAGGGTTTATGGTTTAGGTTTGGGGTTTAGGTTTTAGGGTTTAGGGTTTAGGGTTTAGGGTATTTAGGGCTTACTATTTAGGTTTAGGGTTTAGGGTTTAGTGATTTAGGGTTTATGGTTTAGGGTTTAGGGCTTAGTGATTTAGGGTTTAGGGTTTAGGGTTTAGGGTTTAGGGTTTAGGGTTTTTGGGTTTTAGGGTTTTAGTGTTTATGGTTTTTTGTTTACTTTTTAAATTTAATGTATCAAGGTTTAGGGCTCATAGTTAGGGGTTTAATTTTTAGGTATTAGGGCTTAGTTTTTAGCATTTAGGGTTTAAGGTTTAGGGTTTAGGGCTATGGGTCTATGGTTTAGGGTAGTTATGGTTTAAGGTTTAGGGTTTAGGGTTTTTAGGGTTTTTAAGATTTAGGGTTTAGGGTTTATGTTTAAGGGTTTTTGGTTTAGGGTTTAGGGTTTAGGGTTTAGGGTTTAGGGTTTAGTGTTTAGTGTTTAAGGTTTAGGGTTTAGGGTTTAGGGTTTAGGGTTTAGGGTTTAGGGTTTAGGATTTAGGGTTTAGGGTTTAGGGTTTAGGGTTTAGGGTTTAGGGTTTAGGGTTTAGGGTTTAGAGGGTTAGGGTTTAGGGTTTAGGGTTTAGTTTTTAGGGTTTAGGGTGTTTAGGGTTTAGGGTTTAGGGTTATGGTTTAGGGTTTAGGGTTTATGTTTTAAGGGTTTAGGGTTTAGGGTTTAGGGTTTAGTATTTAGGTTTTTGTGTGTTTAGGGTTTAGGGTTTAGGGCTCAATGTTTAGGTTTTAGGATTTAGGATTGAGGGTTTAGGATTTAGCGCTTAGAGTTTCAGGTTTAGGGTTTATGGTGAAGGGTTTAAGGTTTGAGATTGAGGGTTTATAGTTTACAGTTTTTGTTTTAGGGCTAGGTGTTTAGGGTTTTAGGTTTATATCTCAGGATTTAGGTTTTAGATTTAGGGTTTAGAGCTCAGGGTTAAGGGTTTAGAGTTTAGGGTTCAGGGTTAGGGTTTAGGGTTTAGGGTTTAGGGTGTTTAGGGTTTAAGGCTCATGGTTTAGGGTTTAGGGTTTACAACTTAGGGTTTAGGGTTTAAGGTTTATATTTTAGTGTTTAGGGTTTAGGGTTTAGTAGGTTAAGGGTTCAGGGTTTAGTGTTTAGGGTTTAGGGTTTAGGGTTAAATGGTTTAGGGTTTAGGGTTTAGGGTTTAGGTTTTAGTTTAGGGTTTAGGGTTTACAGTTTAGGGTTTAGGGTTTAGGTTTAGGGTTTAGGGTTTAGGTTTCAAGGTTTATGGTTTAGGGTTTAGTTTAGGGTTTAGGTTTAGGGTTTAAGGTTTAGGGTTTAGGGTTTAGGCATTTTAGGGTTTAGGGTTTAAAGGTTTAGGGTTTAGGGTTTAGGTTTAGGGTTTAGGGTTTAGATTTTAGGGTTTATGATTTAGGGTTTAGGTTTGGGTTTTAGATTTTAGGGTTTAGGGTTTAGGTGTTTAGGGTTTAGGGTTTAGGGTTTACAATTTAGGGTTTAGGGTTTAGGATTTTTAGGTTTTTAGGGTTTAGGGGTTAGGGTTTAGGGATTTAGGGTTTAGGGTTTAGGATTTAGGTTTTAGGGTTTAGGGTTTATGGTTAAGGGTTTAGGGTTAGGGTTTAGTTTTTGTTTTAGGGATTTAGGGTTTAGGGTTTAGGGTTTAGGCTCAGGGTTAAGGGTTTAGGGTTTAGGGTTTAGGGATTAGAATATATTTATAGGGTTTAGGGTTTAGGTTTAAGGGTTTAGGTTTAGGGTTTAAGGATTAAGGTTTAGTGTTTAGGGTTTAGGGTTTAGAGTTTAGGGTTTAGGGTTTATAGTTTAGTGTTTAGGGTTTAGGGTTTAGGGTTTAGGTTTTAGGTTTAGGGTTTAGGGTTTAGGTTTGGGGTTTAGGTTTTAGGGTTTAGGGTTTAGGGTTTAGGTTTTAGGGTTTAAGGTTTAGGGTTTATAGTTTAGGGTTTATGGGTTTATTTTTTAGGTTTATGATTTAGGGTTTAGTGTTTAGGGTTTAGGTCTTAGGGTTTAGGGTTTAGGTTTAGGTTAAGGGATTAGGGTTTAGGGTTTAGGTTTAGCTTTTAGTGATTAGGGTTTAGGATTTAGTGTTTAAGGGTTTTGGTTTTAGGTTTAGGGTTTAGGGTATAGGGTTTAGGGTTTAGGGTTTAGGGCTAGGTTTAGGGTTTATGGGGTTTACAATTTACAGTTTAGTGTTTTAGGGTTTAGCATTTAGGGATTTAGGTCTTAGGGTTTAGGGTTTATGTTTTAGGGTTTAAGGGGTTTAGGTTTTACAAGGTTTAGGGTTTAGTGTTTAGGGTTTAGAGTTTTAGGTTTAGGGCATTTAGGGTTTAAGATTTTTGGTCTAAGGGTGTAGGCTTTAGTGCTAAGAGCTCATCATTTAGGGTTTAGGGTTTAAGATTTATTCTTAAGGTTTTAGGGTTTAATATTTAGTGTTTAGGGTTTAAGGTTTAAGGTTTAGGGTTTAGGGTTTAGGGTTTAAGGGTTTAGGGTTTAGGGTTTAGGGTTAGAGAGGTTTAGGTTTTAGTGTTTAGGATTTAGGGTTTAGGTTTTAGTGTTTAGGGTTTAGGGCTTAGGGTTTAGGGTTTAGTGTTTAGGTTTAGGGTTTAGGATTTAGGGTTTAGGGTTTAGGGTTTAGGGTTTAGGGTTTAGGGTTTAGGGTTTAGGGTTTATTGTTTAGGGTTTAGGGTTTAGGGATTAGGTTTAAGGTTTTAGGGTTTAGGGTTTAGGGTTTAGGGTTTAGGTTTAGGTTTTTAGAATTTAGGGTTTAGGGTTAAGGTTTTAGGTTTTAGGTTTTAAGGTTTAGGGTTTAGGGTTTAGGGTTTAGGGTTTAGGGGTTAAGGTTTAAGGTTTAGGGTTTAGGGTTTAGTGTTTAGGGTTTTGGATTTATTGTTTACGGTTTATGGTTTAGGGTTTATGATTTATGGTTTAGGGTTTTGAGTTTAGTGTTTAGGGTTTAGGATTTAGGGTTTATTATTTAGGGTTTAGGGTTTACAGTTTAGGGTTTAAAGGGTTTAGGGTTTAAGGGTTTAGGGTTTAGGGTTTAGAGTTTACGGTTTAGGGTTTAGGGTTAAGGGTTTAAGGTTTAGGGATAATGGTTTTAGGTTTAAGGTTTAGGGTTTATGGTTTAGATTTAGGTGTTTAGGATTTATAGTTTAGGGTTTAGTGTTTAGGGTTTAGGATTTTAGGGTTTAGGTTTTAGGGTTTAGGGTTTAGGTTTTAGTGTTTAGGATTTAGGGCTCACTATTTAGGGTTTAGGGTTTAGGGTTTATGTTTTAGAGTTTAGTGTTTAGGGGTTAGGGCTCAAGGTTTAGGGTTTAGGGTTTAGTGTTTAAGGTTTTAGGTTTAGGGTTTATGGTTTAGGTTTAGGGTTTAGGGTGTAGGGTTTAGGGTTTAGGTTTAGGGTTTAGGGTTTAGTGTTTAGGATTATTGTTTAGGGTTTAGGGATCAAGGTTTAGGGTTTAGGGTTTAGGGTTAAGGTTTAGGGTTTAGGGTTTAGGGTTTAGGGTTTAGGATTTACAATTTAGGGTTTAGGATTTAGCTCTTAGAGTTTCTTGTTTAGGGTTTATGGTTAAGGGTTTAGGGTTTACAAGTTTTGTTTTAGGCATAGGTGTTTAGGGTTTTAGGTTTAGGGCTGAGGGTTTATGGGTTTTAGGTTTAGGGTTATAGGGTTTAGGGTTTAGGGTTTAGGTGTTTAGGGTTTAAGGTTTAGGGTTTATGTTTTAGATTTTAGGGTTTAGGTTTAGGGTTTAGGGTTTAGGGTTTAGGGTTTAGGGTTTAGGGTTTAGGGTTTAGGGTTTAGGGTTTAGGGTTTAGGATTTAGGGTTTAGAGTTTAGGGTTTAGGATTTAGGGTTTAGGGTTTAGGGTTTAGGGTTTAGGGTTTAGGGTTTAGGGTTTAGGGTTTAGGTTTATGATTTAGGGTTTAGGGTTTAGGGTTTAAGTTTAGGGTTTAGGGTTTAGGTTTTATGGGGTTTAGGTTTAGGGTTTATGGTTTAGGTTATAGGTTTAGGGTTTAGGGTTTAGGGTTTAGGGTTTAGGGTTTAGGATTTAGGGTTTAGTGTTTAGGTTTAGGGATTAGGAATTAGGATTTAGGGCTCACTATTTAAGGTTTAGGGTTTAGGGTTTAGAATTTTAGGTTTATTGTTTAAGGTTTAGGGTTTAGGGTTTAGGGTTTTTGTTTTAGGGTTTAGGATTTAGGGTTTACATTTTAGGGTTTATGGTTTAGGGTTTTAGGTTTAGGGTTTAGGTTTTAGGGTTTAGGTTTAGGGGTTTAAGATTAAGGGTTTAGGGTTAAGGTTTAGGGTTTAGGGTTTATGGGTTAGGGTTTAGGTTTTATGTTTAGGGTTTAGGGTTTAGGGTTTAGGGTTTAGGGTTTAGGGTTTAGGGTTTAGGGTTTAGGGTTTAGGGTTTAGGGTTTAGGGTTTAGGGTTTAGGGTTTAGGGATTTTAGGCTTTAGGGTTTAGGTTTAGGGATTATTGGTTTAGGGTTTAGTGTTTAGGGTTTAGGGTTTAGGTTTTAGGGTTTAGGTTTTAGGGTTTATGGTTTAGGGTTTAGGATTTATGGTTTAGGTTTTGGGTTTAGGGTTTAGGGTTAGGGGTTATGGTTAGGGTTTTATGGTTTACGGTTTAGGGTTTTAGGGTTTAGGGTTTAGGGTTTAGGGTTAGGGTTTAGGGTTTAGGTTTAGGGTTTAGGGTTTAAGGTTTAGGGTTTAGGATTTAGGGTTTAGGGTTTAAGGGTTTAGGGATAAGAAGGTTTAGGGTTTAGGGTTTAGGGTTTAGGGTTTAGGATTTTAGGGTTTATGGTTTAGGGTTTAGTGTTTAGGGTTTAGGGTTTAAGGATTAGGGTTTAAGGTATTTATGGTTTAGGTTTAGGTTTAGGGTTTATATTTTTTTGTTTAGGGTTTAGGTTTAATTATTTAAGGGTTTGGGATTTAGGGTTTAGGGTTTAGGATTTAATTTTAAGGGTTTATAGTTTAGGGTTTAGGTTTCAGGGTTTATGGTTTAGGGTTTAGGGTTTAGGGTTTAAATTTTAGTTTAGGGTTATAGGGTTTAGGGTTTTAGGGTTTAGGGTTTAGGGCTCAAGGTTTAGTTTATAGGGTTAATGGATTATGGCTAAGGGTTTAAGGTTTTGGGTTTTGGGTTTAAAGTTTAGGGTTTAGGGTTTAGGGTTTAAGGTTTAGGATTTATTTATAGTTTAGGGTTTAGGGCTAGTGGTTTAGGGTTTAGGTTTTAGTGTTTAGGGATTGGGGTTTAGGGTTTAGGATTTAGGGTTATGGGTAAGGGTTTAGGGTTTACACTTTATAGTTTACAGTTTAGGGTTTAGGGTTTAGGGTTTATGATTTAGGGCTACGGGTTTAGGGTTTAGGGTTTAGGGTTTAGGGTTTAGGTCTAGGGTTTAGGGTTTAGGGTTTAGGGTTTATGGTTTAGGATTTAGGTTTAGAGCTTAGAGTTTAGGGTTTAGGGTTTTGGGATTTAGGGTTTAGGTTTTTAGGTTTAGGTTTAGGGTTTAGGGTTTATGGTTTATGGGTATAGGGTATAGGGTTTAGGGATTAGTGCTTAGCATTTAGGTTTTACGACTTAGGGATAATGGGTTAAATTTTAGGGTTTAGGGTTTAGGGTTTTGGTTTTTGGCTTTAGTGTTCAAGTTTTAGGTTTTAGGGTGTAGCGGTTAGTGGTTAGGGTTTAGGGTTTAGGGTTTAGGGTTTAGTTTTTAGACATGAAGGTTTAGGGCTCATGGTTTAGGGTTTAGGGTCTAGTGTTTAGGGTTTAGGGTTTATGGTTTAGGGTTTGTGGTTTAGGGTTTAGGGTTTAAGGTTTAGGGATTAGGTTATATATGGTTTAGGGTTTAAGTTTTAGGTTAGGGTTTAGGGTTTAGGGTTTAGGGTTATACGATTTTTAGCTATTCAAGGTTTAGGGTTTAGGGTTTTTAGTTTAGGGTTTAGGGTTTAGGGTTTAGGGTTTAGGGGTTAGGGTTTAGGGTTTAGAGTTTAGGATTTAGGGTTTAGGTATTAGGGTTTAGTGTTTATGGCTTAGGGTTTAGGTTTAGGGTTTAAGGTTTAGGATTTAGGGCTCAGGGATTAGGGTTTAGGGCTAGGGTTTAGGGTTTAGGGTTTAGAATTTATTGTTTAGTTGTTTAGGGTTTATATTTTAGGGGTTTAGGGTTTAGGTTTAGTGTTTATGGTTTAGGAATTAGGGTTTAGGGTTTAGGGTTTAGGGTTTAGGATTTAGAGTTTAGGTTTTAGGGTTTAGGGTGTAGGTTTTAGGTCTCAAGGTTTAGGGTTTTAGGTTTTAGGTTTTAGGTTTTAGGGTTTAGGGTTTAGGGTTTAGGTCTAGGAGTTTAGGTTATAGGGTACAAGTATTAGGGTTGGGGTTTAGTGTTTAGGGCTTAGGGCTTGGCATTTAGGGTTACTCTTTAGTGTTAAGGGGGTTTATGGTTAATATGTTTAGGGCTTAGGCTTTTAGGTTTATTTTAGGTTTAGGGTTTAGGGTTTAGGGTTTAGGGCTTAATGGTTTAGGGTTTAGGTTTTAGGGTTTAAGTGTTTTAGGGTTTAGGGTTTAGGGTTTAGGGTTTTTAGGTTTAGGGTTTAAATGGTTTAGGTTTAGGTTTAGGGTTTATGGTTTAGGGCTCATAGTTTAGGGTTTAGGTTTTAGGTATTAGGGTTTAGTTTTTAGAATTTAGGGTTTAAGGTTTAGGGTTTAGGGCTATGGGTCTATGGTTTAGGGTAGTTATGGTTGAAGGTTTAGGGTTTAGACTTATAAGGTTTTTTTTAATGTTTAGGGATTAGGGTTTAGGTTTAGGGTTTTATGGTTTAGGGTTTAGGGTTTAGGGTTTAGAGTTTAGGGTTTTAGGGTTTAGGGCTTAGTGTTTAGGGTTTAGGGTTTAGGGTTAGGGTTTTAGGGTTTAGGGTTCATGGATTAGGGTTTAGGGTTTAGGGTTTAGGTTTTACGGTTTAATGTTTATGGTTTAGGGCTAAAGGGTTAGGGTTTAGGGTTTAGGGTTTAGTATTTAGTATTTAGTATTTAGGGTTTTGGGGTCAGGGTTTAGGGATTAGGGTTTAGGGTTTAGGTTTTAAGGTGGTGTAGGGGTTAGGGTTAAGGGTTTAGGTTTAGGTTTTTTGGTGTTTAGGGTTTGGGGTTTGGGGTTTAGTGCTTAATGTTTAGGTTTTAGGATTTATGATTTAGGGTTTAGAATTTAGCACTTAGAGTTTTGGGTTTAGGGTTTATGGCTAAGGGTTTAGGGTTTAGGGTTTAGGGTTTAGGGTTTATGATTTAGGGTTTAGGGCTAGGTGTTTAGGGTTTAGGTTTAGGGCTTAGGTTTAGGGTTTAGTGGTTTAGGGTTTAAGATTTAAGTGTTTAGGTTTAGGGTTTATGGTTTATAGGGATTTAGGGTTTAGGGTTTAGGGTTTAGGGTTTAAGGTTTCATGTTTAGGGTTTAGGGTTTAGGGTTTAAGGTTTAGGTTTAGGGTTTAGGGTTTAGGGTTTAGGGTTTAGGATTTAGGGTTTAAGGTTTAGGGTTTTGTTTAGGGTTTAGGGTTTAGTATTTATGGTATATGATTTAGGGTTTAGGGCTATGGATTTATGGTTTACAGTTTAGGGTTTAGGATTTACATTTTAGGGCTATATGTTTATAGTTTAGGGCTTAGGGTTTAGGGTTTAGGACTCAGGGTTTAAGATTTAGGGCTTAGGGTTTAGTTTATTTATTAGGGATTAGGGATTAGGGTTTAGGGCTAAAGGTTTAGGGTTTAGGGTTTAGGATTTAGGGTTTAAGGTTTAGGGTTTAGGGTTTAGGATTTAGAGTTTAGTATTTAGGGTTTAGATTTTAGGGTTTAGGGTTTAGGGTTTAGGTTTTATGGTTTACAGTTTAGGGTTTAGGGTTTAGGGTTTAAGGTTTAGGGTTCAGGGATAAGGATTTAGGGTTTAGGATTTAGTTCTTAGATTTTTTTTAGGGTTTAAGGTTTAGGGTTTAGGGTTAAGGGTTTAGGGTTTAAGGGTTTAGGGTTTAGGGTTTAGGTTTATGGTTTAGGGTTTAGGGTTTAGGGTTTATAGTTTATGGTTTATGGTTTAGGGTTTAGGGTTTAGGGTTTATATTTTAGTGTTTAGGGTTTAGGGTTTAGTCATTATGGATCTAGGTTTAGAGTTTAGGGTTGAGGGTTTAGGTCTTGGGGTTTATGTATTTTTTTAGGGTTTAGGGCTCAAGGTTTACAGTTTAGGGCTACGAGTTTGTTTTTTAGGGCTCAGAGTTTGGGGTTTGGGGTTTAGGGTTTAGGGTTTACACTTTAGGGCTAAGGGATAAGGGATTAGGGTTTGGGGTTTAGGTTTTAAGGCTTAGGGTTTAGAATTTAGTGTTTAAGGTGTTGGTTTTAGGTTTTAGGGATTAGGGTATAGGGTATAGGGTATAGAGTTTTTGGTTTAGGGCTTAGGGTTTTGATTTTAGGATTTAGGCTTAATTTAGGGTTTAGGGTTTAAGGGTTTACGGTTTAGGGTTTTTAGGTTTAGTGTTTAGATTTTAGGGTTTAGGATTTGGTTAAGGTTTAGGTTTAGGGTTTAGGTTTAGGGATTAGGGTTTAGGGTTTAGGGTTTAGGGTTTTTAGGATTTCAGGTTTAGGGTTTAGGGTTTAGTAGAATTTAGGGCTTAAGGTTATGGTTTAAGGTTTAGGTTTATGGGTTTAGGGGTTTAGTGTTTAAGGGTTTTGGGTTTAGGGTTAAGGGTTTAGGGTTTAGGGTTTAAGGGTTTAGGGTTTAATTTTAGTGTTTAGGGGTTTATGGTTTAGGTTTTAGGTTTAGGGTTTAGGGTTTATGTTTAGGGTTTAGGGATTTAGGGTTTAGTTTAAGGTTTCTTTTAGGGTTTAGGGTTTAGGGTTTAGGGTTTAGGGTTTAGGTTTAGGATTTAGGGTTTTAGGGTTTAGGGTTTAGGGTTTAGGGGTTTAGGTTTAGGGTTTAATCCTAAGGGTTTAGGGTTTATGGTTTATGATTTACGGTTTAGGGGGTTTAGGTTTTAGGGTTTAGGGTTTAGGGTTTAGGGTTTAGGGTTTAGGGTTTAGGGAGTTAGTTTAGGGTTTTAGGTCTAGGGTTTAGGATTTAGTGTTTAGGGTTTAGGTTTAGTGGTTTAGGGTTTAGGTTTAGGGTTTAGGATAATCGGTTTAGGGTTTAGGGGTTTAGGGTTTAGGATTAGGGCTAGGTTTAGGTTTAGGTTTAGTGTTTAGGGTTTAGGATTTAAGGTTTAGGGTTTAGGGTTTAGGGTTTAATGTTTATGGTTTAGGATTTAGGGTTTAGGGTTAAGGTTTTATGGTTTAGGGTTTAGGGTTTAGGGTTTAGGATTTAGGGTTTAGGGTTTAGTTTTAGTGTTTAGGGTTTAGGGTTTAGGGATTAGGGTTTAGGTTTTATGGTTTAGGGTTTAGGGTTTAGGGTTTAGGGTTTAGGGTTTAGGGTTTAGGGTTTAAGGTTTAGGGTTTAGGGTTTAGGGTTTAGGATTTAGGGTTTAGGGTTTAAGGTTTAGGGTTTAGGGTTTAGGGTTTAGGGTTTATTTTAGGGTTTACGGTTTAATAGGGTTTAGGGTTAAGGTTTAGGTTTTAGGTTTTGGTTTAGGGTTTAGGGTTTAGGGTTTACTTTTAAGGTTTAGGGTTTATGGTTTAAGGTTTAGGGTTTATGGCCTAGGGTTTAGGGTTTAGTGGGTTTACGGTTTAGGGTTTAGGGTTTAGGTTTTACAATTTAGGGTTTAGGTTTAGGGCTCAAGTTTTAGTGTTTAGTGTTTAGGGTTTAGTATTTAGGATTTAGGGCTTGCAATTTAGGGTTTAGTGTTTAGAGTTTAGTGTTTAGGGTTTAGGATTTAGGGTTTAAGGCTCAGGGTTTTGGGTTTAGGGTTTAAGTCTTAGGGTTTCAAGTTTAGGATTAAGGGATTAAAGTTTAGGTATTATGGTTTAGGGTTTATGGTTTAGGGCTAGAGGTTTAGGGTTTAGGATTTAGGGTTTAGTGTTTAGGGTTATGTGTTTAGGGTTTAGGGTTTAGGGTTTATGGTTTAGGGTTTAGGGTTTAGGGTTTAGGGTTAATAGTTTAGGGTTTAGGGATTAGGATTTAGGGTTTAGGATTTAGGATTTAGCTCTTAGAGTTTCTTGTTGAGGGTTTATGGCTAATGTTTTAGGGTTTATAGTTTTAGGGGTTAGGTTTTAGGGTTTAGGGTTTTAGGGTTTATGGTTTAGGGTTTAGGGTTAGGGTTTGGGTTTAGGGTTTAGGGTTTAGGATATATATATATATAGGGTTTAATGTTTAGGGTTTAGGGTGTTTAGGGTTTAAGGATCAGGGTTTAGGGTTTAGGGTTTAGGGTTTAAGGTTTAGGGTTTAGGTTTTATATTTTAGTGTTTAGGGTAGAGGGTTTAGGGTTTAGGGTTTAGGTTTAGGGTTTAGTTTTTAGGGTTTACGGTTTATGGTTTAGGGTTTAGGGCTTAGGGTTTAGGGTTTACTTTTTACAATTTAGAGTTTAGGTTTTAGGGTTTAGGGTTTAGAGTTTAGGTTTATGGGTTTATTGTTTAGGGCTTAGGGTTTAGGGTTTAGGGTTTAGGGTTTAGGGTTTAGGGTTTAGGGTTTAGTGGTTTAGGGTTTAGGGTTTCAGGTTTTAGGGTTTAGGGTTTAGGGTTTATGGTTAGGATTTAGGTTTAGGATTTAGGATTTAGGGTTTAGGGATTAGGGTTTAGGGTTTAGGGCTTAGGGTTTAGTGATTCACGTTTAGAGTTTAAGGTTTAGGGGTTAGGGTTTAGGATTTAGATTTAGGGTTTAGGGTTTAGGGTTTAGGGTTTAGGTTTTAGGGTTTATTGTTTAGGGTTTAGGGTTTTAGGGTTTTAGTGTTTAGGGTTCAGGGTTCAGGGTTTAGGGTTTAGTATTTAGGTTAGGGTTTATGGTTTAGGGTTTAGGGTTTAGTTTAGGGTTTAGGGTTTAGGGTTTTAGGGTTTAGGGTTTAGGATTTAGGGTTTAGGGTTTAGGGATTAGGGTTTAGGGTTTAGGGTTTAGGGTTTAGGGTTTAGGATTTAGGGTTTAAGGTTTAGGGTTTAGGGTTTAGGGTTTAGGTATTAGGGTTTAGGGTTTAGGGTTTAGGGTTTATGGTTTAGGGTTTAGGGTTTAGGGTTTAGGGTTTAGGGTTTAGGGTTTAAATCTTAGGGTTTTGGGTTTAGGGTTTAAGGTTATAGGTTTAGGTTTAGGGTTTAGGGTTTAAATGTTTAAGGTTTAGGGTTTAGGGTTTAAGGGTTGGGGTTTAGGTTTAGGGTATAGTTTTTAGGGTTTAGGGTTTAGGGATTAGGGTTTAGGGTTCAATGTTTAGGGTTTTAGGTTTTAGGGTTTAGGGTTTAGCATTTAGGGTTTAGGGTTAAGGGTTTAGGTTTTAGGTTTTAGGGTTTAGGGTTTAGGGTTTAGGGTTTAGGGTTTAGGGTTTAGGGTTTAGGGTTTAGGGTTTAGGAATTTAGGGTTTAGGGATTTGGGTTTAGGGTTTAGGTTTTAAGGTTGAGGGTTTAGGGTTAGGTGTTTAGGGTTTAGGGTTTAGGGTTTAGTGTTTAGGGTGTTTAGGGTTTAGAGTTTAGTTTAGGGTTTAGGGTTTAGGATTTAGGGTTTTAGGGTTTATTGGATTTAGGGTTTAGGTTTAGACATTTAGGCTATGTTTAGGGTTTAGATGGGATTTAGTGTTTAAGGTTTAGGGTTTAGGGTTTAGGGTTTTAGGGTTTAGGGTTTTAGGGGTTTGGGGTTTTAGGGGTTATGGGTTTTTTTGGTTTAGGGTTTAGGTTTTAGGTTTAGGGGGTTTAGGGTTTAGGTTTATTTATGGTTTAGGGTTTAGGGTTTAGGGTTTAGGGTTTTATTCCTAAGGTTTATATTTAGGGTTTAGGATTTAGGGGTTTAGGGTTTAGGGTTTAGGGTTTAGGTTTAGGGTTTATAATTTATAGGTTTAGGGTTTAGGGTTTAGGGCTTAGGGTTTATAGTTTAGGGTTTAGGGTTTAGGGTTTAAGTGGGCTTAGGGTTTAGGGTTTAAGTTTTAGGTTTTAGGGTTTAGGTTTAGGGTTTATCTTTAGGGCTCAGGGTTTATGGTTTAGGGTTTAGGGTTTAGGGTTTATGGGTTTAGGGTTTAGGGTTTAGGTTTAGGGTTTAGGGTTTAGGATTTAGGGTTTAGATGGTTTTGGGTTTAGGGTTTAGGGTTTAGGGTTTAGGTTTCGGGTTTAGGGTTTTGGTTTAGGGTTTAGGGTTTAGGGTTTAGGGTTTAGGGTTTAGGGTTTAGGGTTTAGGGTTTAGGGTTTAGGTTTTAGGGTTTAGGGTTTAGGTTTTAGGGTTTAGGGTTTAGGGTTTATGGTTAGGGTTTATTTTTAGGGTTTTTAGGGTTTAGGGTTTACGGTTTTAGGTTTAGGGTTTAGGGTTTAGGGTTTAGGGTTTATGGTTTAGGGTTTAGGGTTTAGGGTTTAGGATTTAGGATTTAGGGTTTAGGGTTTAGGGTTTAGGGTTTAGGGTTTAGGGTTTAGGGTTTAAGATTTAGGGTTTAGGGTTTAGGGTTTAGTGTTTAGGGTTTAGGGTTTACAGGTTTAGGGTTTAGGTTTAGGGTTTAGGGCTAAGGGTTTAGGGTTTAGGGTTTGGGTGTTTAGGGTTTAGGTTTAGGGTTTAGGGTTTAGGGTTTAGGCTAAGGGTTTTAGGTTTTAGGGTTTAGGATTTAGGGTTTATGGTTTAGGGCTTAGAGGTTTAGGTTTAGGGTTTAGGGTTTAAGGGTTTAGGGTTTTTAGGGTTTAGGGTTTAGATTTAGGTTTAGGGTTTAGGGTTTAGGGTTTAGGATTTAGGGTTTAAGGTTTAGGGTTTATGGATTTTAGGGTTTATGGCTTAGGGTTAGGGTTTAGGGTTTAGGGATTCGGGGTATGGTTTAGGATTTAGGGTTAAGGTTTAGTGTTTAGGGTTTAGGGTTTAGGGTTTAGGTTTAGGGTTTAAGGTTTAGTGTTTAAGGTTTAGGGATTTAGGGTTTAGGGTTAAGGTTTAGGGTTTAGGGGTTTGGGGTTATGGTTTACGGTTTAGGGTTTAGGGATTTTGGGTTTAGGGTTTAGGTTTAGGGTTTAGGGTTTAGGGCTTAAGGTTTAGGGTTTAGGGTTTATGGTTTATGGCTCAGGGTTTAGGGTTTAGGGTTAAGGGTTTATATTTTAGTTTTATGGTTTAGGGTTTATACAGTTTAGGTTTAGGTGTTTAGGATTTATGGTTTAGGGCTCAGGGTTTAGGGTTTAGAATTAAATTTTAGGGTTTAGGGTTTAGTGTTTAAGGTTTAGTGTTTAGGGTTTAAAACTAAGGGTTTAGGGTTTAGGATTTCTGATTTAGGGTTTAGGATTTAGTGCTTAAAGTTTATTTTTTAGGGTTTATGGGTAAGGGTTTAGGGTTTAGGGTTTTTGTTTTAGGGATAGGTGTTTAGGGTTTAGGGTTTAGGGCTCAGGGTTAAGGGTTTAGGGTTTAGGGTGGATTCTTTAGGATTTAGGGTTTAGGGTTTAATGTTTAGGGTTTTAGGTTTTTAGGGTTTAGGGATAAGGGATTTAGGGTTTACATTTTGGTTTCGGGTTTAGGGTTTAGGGTTTAGGATTTAAGATTTAGGGTTTAGGGTTTAGGGTTTATACTGTTTAGGGTTTAGGGTTTAGGGTTTAGGGTTTAGGGTGGTTTTATGGTTTAGGGTTTAGGGTTTAGGGTTTAGGGTTTACTTTTTAGGGTTTAGGGTTTAGGATTTAGTGTTTATCTTTTAGGGTTTAGGGTTTAGGTTTTAGGGTTTATGGTTTAGGGTTTTTAGGGTTTTTAAGGGGTTTAGGGTTTAGGGTTTAGGGTTTAGGGGGTTTATGATTTAGGGTTTAGTTTTAGGTTTTAGGGTTTTAGGTTTACGATTTAGGGTTTAGAGTTTAGGGTTAGGGTTTAGGTTTTACAGGGTTCATGGTTTAGTGTTTAAGGTTTAGAGTTTAGGGTTTATGGTTTAGGGTAGGAGTTTAGGGTTTAGTTTTTAGGGATAAGGGTCTACGGTTTACGGTTTAGTGCTTAGAGCTCAGTGTTTAGGGTTAAAGGATTAAGATTTATTTTTTAGGGTTTAGGGTTTAATATTTAGGGTTTGGGGTTTAGGGTTTAGTGATCAGGTTTAGGTTTAGGGTTTAAGGCTCAGGGTTTAGGGTTTAGGGGGTTTATAGTTTAGGTTTTAGTGTTTAGGATTTATGGTTTAGGGTTTAGGGTTTTAGGGTTTAGGGCTCAAGGTTTATGGTTTAGGGTTTAGTGTTTAGGATTTAGTGTTCAGGATTTATGGTTTGGGTTTAGGGTTTAGGGGATTGAGGGTTTAGGGTTTAGGCTTTAGTTGTTTAGGGTTTAGGGTTTAGTGTTTAGGTTTTAGGGATTAGGGTTTAGGGTTTGTGTTAGTTTTTAGGTTTAGGGTTTAGGGTTTAGTGTTTAGGGTTTAGGGGTTAGGGTTTAAGGGATACATGTTTAGGTTTTAGGGTTTAGGGTTTAGGGTTCATGCTTAAAGGTTAATGGTTTAGGGTTTAGGGTTAAGAGTTTAGGGTTTAGGGTTTAGGTTTAGGTTTTAGGTTTAGGGTTTAGGTTAAGGTTTTAGGGTTTAGGATTTAGGGTTTAGGGCATAGGGTTTAGGATTCAAGGTTAGGGTTTAGGGTTTAGGGATTTAGTTTAGGTTTAGGGTTTAGGGTTTAGGGTTTAGGTTTAGAGGGTTTAGGGTTTAGGGTTTATAATTTTGGTGTTTAGTGGTTTATGGTCTTAGGTTTAGGGTTTAGGGTTTCAAGTTTAGGGTTTAGGGTTTATGGTTTAGGGTTTACAGTTTAGGGATTGATATTAATGGTTAAGGTTTAGGGTTTAATATTTAGGGTTTGGGGTTTAGGGTTTAGGGTTTACTTCTCAAGGTTTAGGGTTTAGAGTTTAAGGTTTAGGGTTTAGGGTTTAGGGTTTATGAATTTAGGGTTTAGGTTTTTAGGGTTTAGGGTTTAGGGGGTTTAGGGCTTAGGGTTTAGGATTTAGGGCTCATTATTTAGGGTTTAGGGTTTAGGTTTTAGGGTTTAGAGCTTAGTGTTTAGGGTTTAGGGTTTAGGGTTTAGGGTTTAGGGTTTAGGGTTTAGGGTTTAGGGTTTAGGGTTAAGGGTTTAGGCTTAAAGTTTAGGGTTTAGGGTTTAGGGTTTAGGGTTTAGGGTTTAGGATTTAGGGTTTAGGGTTTAGGGTTTAGGTTTTAGTGTTTAGGGTTTAGGTTTAGGATTTAGGGTTTATGGTTTAGGGTTTAGGGTTTAGGGCTCATGGTTTAGGGTTTAGGGTGTAGTGTTTAGGGTTTAGGGTTAATGGTTTAGTGTTTAGGGATAAGGATTTATGATTTAGGGTTTAGGATTTAGGGTTTATAGAGTCTTGTTTAGGGTTTATGGCTAAGGTTTTAGGGTTTACAGGTTTTGTTTTAGGGATAGGTGTTTAGGGTTTTAGGTTTAGGGTTGAGGGTTAAGGGTTTAGGGTTTAGGGTTTAGGGTTTATGGATAAGAATATAGGATATGTATAGGGTTTAATGTTTAGGGTTTAAGGATCAAGGTTTATGTTTAGGGGTTTAGGTTTAAGGTTTTAGGGTTTAGGGTTTATATTTTAGGGTCTAGGATTTTTTAGGGATTAGGGTTTAGGTTTAGGGCTTAGGTTTAGGATTTATGATTTAGGGTTTAGGGTTTAGGGTTTAGGGTTTAGGGTTTAGGGTTTAGGGTTTAGGGTTTAGGGTTTATAGTTTAGGGTTTAGGGTTTATTTTAGGGTTTAGGGTTTACTATTTAGGTTTTAGGGTTTAGGGTTTAGGGTTTAGGGTTTAGGGTTTAGTTTTTAGGGTTTAGGGTTTAGGATTTAGGGTTTAGGGTTTAGGGTTTAGGGTTTAGGTTTTAGGTTTTAGGGTTTAGGGTTTAGTGTTTAGGGTTAGGGTTTAGGGTCTAGGATTTTTTAGTGTTTAGGATTTAGGGTTAGGGTTTAGGTTTAGGGCTCAGGGTTTAGGTTTAGTGTTAGGGTTTAGGTTTTGTTTATGGGATTAGGTTTATGGTTTAGGGCTTATGATTTAGGGTTTAGGGTTTAGGGTTTAGGGTTTAGGGTTTAGGGCTTAAAGTTTAGGGTTTAGGTTTTAGGGTTTAGATTTAGGTTTATTGTTTATGGTTTATGGTTTAGGTTTAAGGTTTAGGGTCAGGGTTTAGGGTTTAGGGTTTTTAGGGTTTAGGGTTTAGGGTATTAGGGATCAGGGTTTAGTGTTTAGGGTTTAGGGATTTAGGATTTAGGGTTTAGGGTTTATGAGTTTAAAGGTTTAGGGTTTAGGGTTTAGGGATTCATGGTTTAGGGTTTAGGGTTTAGGGTTTAAGGTTTAGGGTTTAAGGTTTAGGGTTTAGGTTTATTTATGGTTTAGGGTTTAGGGTTTAGTATTTAGTTTTTAGGGTTTAGGATTTATGGTTTATGGTTTAGGGTTTAGGGTTTAGGGTTTAGGGTTAGGGTTTAGGGTTTAGGGTTTAGGGTTTAGGTTTAGGGTTTAGGGTTTAGGCTTTAGGCTTTAGGGTTTAGGGTTTAGAGATTTAGGGATTAGGGTTTAGGTTTAGGGTTTAGGGTTTAGGGTTTTAGGGTTTAGGGTTTAGGATTTAGGGTTTAGATTTTAGGGGTTAGGGTTTAGGGTTTAGGGTTTAGGTTTAGGTTTTAGGGTTTAGGTTTAGTGGTTTGAGGGTTTAGGGTTTAGGGTTTAGGGTTTAGGGGTTTAGGGTTTATGGTTTAGGGATTTAGGGTTTAGGTTTAGGGTTTAAGGGTTTACAATTTTAGGGTTTAGGGTTTAGGGTTTAGGATTTAGGGTTTAGGGTTTAGGGTTTGGTTTAGGGATTAGGGTTTAGGGTGTTTAGGGATCAATGGTTTAGGGTTTAGGTTTAGGTTTTAGGGTTTAGGGTTTAGGGTTTAGGGTTTAAGGATTAGGGTTTAGTTTTTAGGGTTTAGGGTTTACATATTTAGGGTTTAGGGTTTAGGGTTTAGGGTTTATGGGGTTTAGGGCTTTAGGGTTTAGTTTAGGTTTATTGTTTTTAGGGTTTAATGGTTTATGGTTATGGTTTAGGGTTTAGGGTTTAGGGTTTAAGGTTTAGTTATTTAGGGTTTAGGGTTTAAGGATTTCAGGATTTAGGGTTTAGGGTTTAGTGATTTAGGGTTTAGGGTTTAGGGTTTAAGGTTTAGCATTTTTTAGGGTTTAGGGTTTAGGGTTTAGGATTTAGGGTTTAGGGTTTAGGGTTTAGGGTTTAGGGTTTAGGGATTTAGGGTTTAGGGTTTAGGTTTAGGGGGTTTTGGTTTAGGGTTTAGGTTTAGGGTTTACAGGTTTAGGGTTTATGTTTAGGGTTTAGGGTTTAGGGTTTTAAGGGTTTTTATGGTTTAGGGTTTAGGGTTTAGGGGTATAGGTGTTAGGTTTAGGGTTTAGGGTTTAGGGTTTAAGGTTTAGGGTTTAGGGTTTATGGTTTAGGGTTTAGGGTTTAGGGATTTGGGTTTAGGGTTTGGATTTTAGGGTTTTAGGGTTTAGGGTTTAGGGTTTAGGGTTTAGGGTTTAGTAAGTTTAGGGTTTAGGGTTTAGGGTTTAGGGTTTATTTAGTGTTTAGGTTTAGGGTTTAAGGTTTAGGGTTTAGGGTTTAAGGTTTAGTGTTTAGGGTTTAGATTTTAGGTTTAGGGGTTTACGATTTATGGTTTAGGACTTAGAGTTTAGGGTTTAAGGTTTAGGGTTTAGGGTTTAGGGTTTAGGGTTTAAGGCATTTTAGCGTTTAGGTTTTAGGGTTTAGGGTTTATGGTTTAGGGTTTATGGGGTTTAGGGTTTAGGGTTTAGGGTTTAGGGTTTAAGGGTTTAGGATTTAGGGTTTAGAGGTTTAGGTTTAGGGTTTAGGGGTTTTAGTTTAGGGTTTAGGGTTTAGGGTTTTATGGTTTTAGGTTTAGGGTTTAGGGTTTAGGGTTTAGGGTTTAAGGTTTATGGTTTAGGGTTTAGGGTTTAGGGTTTAGGGTTTAGGGTTTAGGGTTTAGGGTTTAGGGTTTAGGGTTTAGGGTTTAGGGTTTAGGGTTTAGGGTTTAGGATTTAGGGTTTAGGGTTTAGGGTTTAGGGTTTAGGGTTTAGGGTTTAGGTTTAGGTTTAGGATTTAGGGTTTAGGGTTTAGGGTTTAGGGTTTATAGGGTTTAGGGTTTAAGGGTTTAGGGTTTAGGGTTTAGGGTTTAGGATTTAGGGTTTAGGGTTTAGGGTTTAGGATTTTAGGGTTTAGTGTTTAGGGTTTAGGGTTTAGGGTTTAGGGTTTAGGATTTAGGGTTTAGGATTTAGGGTTTTTTAGGTTTAGGGTTTAGAGTTTAGGGTTTATGGGTTTAGGTTTAGGGTTTAGGGTTTAGGGTTTATTGTTTAGTGTTTAGGGTTTAAGGTTTAGGGTTTATGGTTTAGGGTTTGGGGTTTAGGGTTTAGGTTTAGGGTTTATGGTTTTAGTATTTAGGGTTTAGGGTTTAAGGATTATTTCTCAGGGTTTAGGGTTTTTGGTTTAGGGTATAAGCTTTAGGGTTTAGGATTAGGGTTTAAGGGTTTTGGTTTGGGGTTTGTGGTTTCAGGTTTAGGGTTTCAGGTTTCATGTTTAGGGTTTAGGGTTTAGGGGTAGGGTTTAGGGTTTAGGGTTTAGGGTTTAGGTTTTAGGGTTTAGGGTTTAGGGTTTAGGGTTTAGGTTTAGGGTTTCAGGGTTTAGGGTTTAGGGTTTAGGGTTTAGGGTTTAGGGTTTAGGGTTTAGGGTTTAGGGTTTAGGGTTTAGGGTTTAGGGTTTAGATTTATGTTTAGGGTTTAGGGTTTAGGGGTTTAGGGTTTAGGTTTAGGTTTATGGTTTAGGGTTTAGGGTTTCAAATTTAGGGTTTCAAGTTTATGATTTAGGGTTTAGGGTTTAGGGTTTAGGGTTTAGGTTCAAGGGTTTAGGGTTTAGGGGTTTAGGGTTTAATGTTTAGGTTTTAGGTTTTAGGGCTTAGGGTTTAGGGTTTATGGTTTAGTGTTAGGGTTTAGGGTTTTGGGTTTAGGGTTTAGGTATTAGGGTTTATGGTTTATGGTTTTAGGGTTTAGGGTTTAGGATTTAGGGTTTAGGGTTTAGGGCTTTAGGGTTTAGGGTTTAGGGTTCAGGTTTTAGGGTTTAGGGTTTAGGGTTTAGGGTTTAGGGTTTAAGGTTTAGGGTTTAGGGTTTAGGGTTTAAGTGTTTAGGATTTTGGGGTTTAGTGTTTAGGTTTTTATGGTTTAGGGTTTAGGGTTTAGGATTAGTGTTTAAGGGATTAGGGTTTAGGGTTTAGGGTTTAGGGTTTGTGGTTTACGGCTCAAGGTTTAGTGTTTAGTGTATAGGTTTTAGGGTTTAGGGCTGTTTAGGGTTTAGGGTTTAGGGTTTAGGGTTTAGGGTTTAGTGTTTAAGGTTTATGGTTTAGGGTTTAGTGTTTATGGTTTAGGGTTTAGGAGTTATGGTTTAGGGTTTAGTATTTGGGGTTTATGGTTTAGGGTTTAGGGGTTAGGGTTTAGGGTTTAGGGTTTAGGGTTTTAGGTTTAGGTTTATGGTTTAGTTTTTAGAGTTTATGGTTTAGGGTTTAGGGTTTAGGGTTTTAATTTAGGGTTTAGGGTTTAGGGGTTTAGGGGTTAGGTTTTAGGGGGTTAAGGATTTAGGGTTAGGGTTTAGGGTTTAGGGTTTAGGTGTTTAGGGTTTAGTGTTTAGGTTTAGGGTTAAGGTTTAGGGCTTAGGGTTTAGGGTTTAGGGTTTTAGTTATTAGGGTTTAGTGTTTAGGGTTTAGGGAGTTTAGGTTTAGGGTTTATGGATTTAGGGTTTAGGGTTTAGGGTTTAGGGTTTAGGGTTTAGGGTTTAGGGTTTTTAGGGTTTAGGGTTTAGGGTTTAGGGTTTAGGGTTAGGGTTTAGGGTTTAGGGTTTAGGGGATTTAGGTTTAGGGTTTAAGGTTTAGGGGTTTAGGGTTTAGGGTTTAAGGTTTAGAGGGTTTAGGTTTTACAGTTTAGGTTTATGGTTTAGGTTTAGGTTTAGGATTTAGGTTTAGGGTTTAGTTTTTTAGGGTTTAGGATTTAGGGTTTAGGGTTTAGTGTTTAGGTTTAGTGTTTAGGGTTTAGGGTTTAGGGTTTAGGATTTAGGGTTTAGGGTTTAGGGTTTAGGGTTTCTAGGTTTAGGGTTTAGGGGTAAGGGTTTAGGGTTTCAGGTTTAGGGATTAGGGTTTAGTTTTTAGGGTTTTTGTTTAGGGTTTAGGATTTAGTGTTATGGTTTAGGGTTTATAGTTTTGGGTTTAGGGTTTACGATTTTAGGTTCAAGGTTTAGTGGTTAGGGTTTAAGGTTTAGGGTTTAGTGTTTAAGGGTTATGATTTAGGGTTTATGCTTTAGGGTTTAGGGTTTAGGGTTTAGGGTTTAGGGTTTAGGTTTAGGGTTTAGGGTTTAGGTTTAGGGTTTATTATTAGGGTTTAGGGTTTAGTGGTTAGGGTTTAAGGTTTAGGGATTAAGGTTTAGGGTTTAGGGTTTAGGGTTTAGGGCTCATGGGTTTATAGTTTAGGGCTCAGTAGTTTAGGGATTACTATTTAGGGATAAAGGTTTAGGGTTTAGGGTTTAGGGTTTAGGGTTTAGGGTTTAGGTATTTAGGGATTTATTAGGGTTTAGGGTTTAGGGTTTAAGGGTTTAGGGTTTAGGGTTTAGGGTTTAGGGTTTCAGGTTTAGGGTTTATGGTTTATGGTTTAGGGTTTAGGTTTAGGTTTTATGTTTAGGGTTTATGGTTTAGGGTTTAAGAATTTAGGGTTTAGGGTTTAGGGGGTTTATTTAGGGTTTAGGGTTTATGGTTTAGGGTTTAGTGTTTAGGGTTTAGGGTTTAGGTTTAGGTTTAGGTTTTAGGGTTTAGGGTTTAGGGTTTAGTGATTAGTTTTAGGGTTTAGAGTTGAGGGTTCAGGTTTAAGGTTTTAGGGTTTAAATTTAGGGTTTTGTGTTTAGGATTTAGTTTTTAGGGTTTATAGTTTTGGATTTAGGATAGTATTTAGGGTTTAGGGCTCAAGGTTATTCTTAGGGTTTATTGTTTTAGGGTTTAGGTTTAGGGTTTATGGTTTTAGGGTTTTAGGGTTTAGGTTTAGGTTCAAGGTATAGGGTTTAGTGTTTAGGGTTAATATTTTATGGTTTAGGGTTTAGGTTTTATGGTTTAGGTTTAAAGTTTAGGGTTTAGGGTTTAGGGGGTTTAGGATTTATTAAGAGTTTAGGGTTTAGGGCTTAGGGTTTAGGGTTTAAATTTTAGTGTTTAGGGTTTAGGGTTTAGGGTTTATGGTTTAGGGTTATAGGTAAGGGTTTAGGGTTTATGGTTTATGGTTTAGGGTTTAGGGTTTAGGGTTTAGGGTTTAGGGTTTAGGGTTTAGAGTTTAGGGTTTAGGGCTTAGGGTTTAGGGTTTAGGGTTTAAGGTTTAGGGTTTAGGGTTTAGGGTTTAGGGTTTATTTTTTAGGGTTTATGGTTTAGGGTTTAGGGTTTAGTGTTTAGGTTTAGGGTTTAGGGTTTATAGTTTAGGGTTTAGGGTTTAGGTTTAGGGTTTAGGGTTTAGGGTTTAGGGTTTAGGGTT
>JAHRHJ020001121.1:905000-947500 GCA_019776745.2 Taxus chinensis
TTTAGGGATCAGGTTTAGGTATATAGTCTTAGGGTTTAATTTTAGGATTAGGGTTATGGTTTAGGGTTTAAGGATTTAGGTTTAGGGTTCACATTTTAGGGTTTAGGGTTTAGGGTTTAGGGTTTAGGGTTTAGGGTTTAGGGTTTAGGGTTTAGGGTTTAGGGTTTAGGGCTTAGGTTTATAGTTTAGGTTTAGGGTTTATTTTTTAGGGTTCATGGTTTAGGGTTTAGTTTTTAGGGTTTATGTTTAGGGTTTAGGGTTTAGGGTTTAGGGTTTAGGGATATGGGTTTAGGGTTAAGGGTTTAGGTTTTAAGGCTTAGGGTTTAGGGTTTAGGGTTTAAGGTTTTAGTTTTAGGTTTTGGGGATTAGGGTTTATGGTATAGGGTTTAGGGTTTAGGGCTTAGGTTTAGGACCTAGGGTTTAGGGCTTATGGGGTTTACGATTTATTGTTTAGTGTTTAGATTTTAGCATTTAGGATTTAGGGCTTAGAGTTTAAGGTTTAGGTTTTAGGGTTTAGTGGGTTTAGTGGGTTTAGGTTTAGAGGTTTAAGGTTTAGGGTTTAGGGTTTAAAGTTTAAGATTTAGGGTTTAGGGTTTACATTATAGGATTTAGGGTTAGTTTTAGGGTTTAGGGTTTAATGTTTAGGGTTTAGGGTTAAGGTTTTAGGGTTTAGGGTTTAGGGTTTAGGGTTTAAGGGTTTAGGGATTAGGTTATATAGGGTTTAGGGTTTAAGGTTTAGGTTTGAAGGTTTAGGGTTTAGTGTTTAAGGTTTAGGGTTTAGGGTTTAGGGTTTAGATTTTAGGGTATGGTTTAGGATTTAGGTTTAGGGTTTAGGGTTTAGGGTTAGGGTTTAGGTTTTAGGTTTTAGGGTTTCAAGTTTAGGGTTTAGGGAAAAGATTTTAGGTTTTAGGGTTTATGGTTTAGGTATTAGGTCTCAGGAGTTATGGTTTAGGGTTAAGGGAAATGAGTTTAGGTCCTAGGGTATAGGATTTAGGGCTCAGGGTTTAGGGTTTATGGTTTATTGTTTATGGTTTAGGTTTTAGATTTTAGGGTTAAGGGTTAAGGGTTTTATGTTTAGGGTTTAGGGTTTAGGGTTTAGGGTTTAGGTTTTAGGGTTTAGGGTTTAGGACTTTAGGGTTTAGGGTTAGGGGTTTAAGGGTTTAGGGTTTAGGGTGTAGGGTTTAGGGTTTAGGGTTTAGGGATTAGTTTTTAGGGTTTAGCATCGAGGGTTTATTGTTTAGGAGTTAGGGTTTAGGGTTTATGGTTTTTGGTTTAGGGTTTAGGTCTAAGGGTTTAGGGTTTAGGGCTTTAGGCTTAGGGTTTAGGGTTTTCTGTTTAGTGCTAATGGGGTTTATGGTTTAGGGGCTTAGGGCTTAGGTTTTAGGGTATAGGGTTAAGGGCTTAGGGTTTAGGGTTTATGGGTTTTTGGGTTTAGGGTTTAGTGTTTATGTTTTAGATTTAAGTTTTAGGGTTTAGGGTTTAGGGTTTAGGGTTTAGGGTTCATAGGTTTAGGGTTTAGGTTTTAAGTTTATAGGGTTTAGTGTTTAGGTTTAGGGTTTAGGTTTATGGGTTTAGGGTTAAGGGTAGTTATGGTTTATGGTTTAGGGTATAGGGTTTTGTTTTTTGGGTTTAATGTTAAGGGCTCAGGGCTTAGGGTTTACATTTAAGGGTTTTTGGTTAGGTTTTAGGGTTTAGGGTTTAGTGTTTAGGTTTTAGGGTTTTAGGGTTAAGGGTTTAGGGTTTAGGGTTTAGGGTTTAGGGTTTTAGGAGTTTAGGTTTAGGGTTTAGGGTTTAGGGTTTACTGTTTTGGGTTTATGGTTTAGGGTTTTAGGTTTAGGGTTTATGGTTTAGGATTTAGGGTTTAGGGTTTATGGTTTAGGGATAAAGGGTTAGGGTTTATGGGGTTTATAATTTAGGGTTTAGGGTTTAGGGTTTAGGGTTTAGGGTTCAGGGTTTAGGGTTTAGGGGTTTAGGGTTTTAAGGTTTAGGGTTTAGATTTTAAGGTTTATGGTTTAGGGGTTAGGGCTAAGGGTTTAGAATTTATTTTTTTGGGTGTTTAGGGTTTAGAGTTTAGGGTTTAAGGTTTAGGGTTGGGTATTTTGGGTTTGGGGCTCAATTTTTTAGGTTTTAGGATTTACGATGTAGTGTTTAAGATTTAGCTTAAAGAGTCAGGTTTAGTTTTTATAGCTAAATGTTTAGGGTTTGAGATTAAGGGTTTAGGGTTTACGCTTTCATTTTTAAGGCTAGGCATTTAGGGTTTAGGATTTAGGGCTCAAGGTTAAAGGTTTAGGGTTTATGGTTCAGGGGTTTAGGGTTTAGGGTTTAGGGATCGAGGTTTAGGGTTTAGGGTTTAGGATATATGGTATAAGGTTTAGTGTGTAGGGTTTAGGGTGTTTATGGTTTAAGGCTCATGGTTTAGGTTTTAGGGTTTACAGTTTAAGGTTTAGGGTTTAGGGTTTAGGGTTTATATTTTAGTGTTTAAGATTTAGGATTTAATTTTAAGGGATAAGTGTTTAAGGTTTAGGGTTTAGGATTTAGGGTTTAGGGTTTAGGGCTAAAGGTTTAAGGTTTATGGTTTAGGGTTTAGGGTTTAGGGTTTAGGGTTTATAGTTTAGATTTATGGGTGTACTGTTTAGGGCTCATGGTTTAGGGTTTAGGGTTTAGTTCTCAGGGTTTAAGGTTTAGGGCTAAGGGATATAGTTTAGGGATTAGGGTTTATGGTTTATGGTTTAAGTTTTAGGGATAAAGGTGTAAGATTTATGAGGTTGACGATTTAGGGTTTAGGACTAAGAGTTTAGGGTTTAGGGATAAGGATTTAGGGTTTAGGGTTTAGGATTTATGAGGGTTTAGGGTTTAGGGTTTAGGACTTAGGGTTTAGGGTTTAGATTTATGGTTAGGGTTTTATTTTAGGAATAGGTGTTTAGGGTTTAGTGTTTAGAACTCAGGGTTAAGGGTTTAGGGATAAGAATATAGGATATAGGGTAAAAAGGGTTTCATGTTTATGTTTTAGGGTGTTTAGGGTTTAGGTTAGGATTTAGGTTTAGGGTTTAGGGTTTAGGTTTAGGGTTTAGGATTTAGGGTTTAGGGTTTAAGGGTTAAGGGTTTAGGGTTTAGGGTTTAGATTTAGGGTTTAGGATTTAGGGTTTAGGGTTTAGGTTAAGGTTTAGGGTTAGGGTTTATGGTTTAGGTTTTAAGGTTTAGGGTTTAGGGTTTAGGGTTTAGGGTTTAGGGTTAGGTTTTATGATTTAGGTTTTAGGGTTTAGGGATTAGGGTTAATGGTTTAAGGTTAAGGGTTTAGGGTTTAGGGTTTAGGGTTTAGGGTTTAGGGTTTAGTGTTTAGGGTTTAGAATTTAGGGATTAGGGTTAAGGTTTTACGGAATAGGTTTTAGGGTATAGGGTTTAGGTCATAACATTTATGGGTTAGGGTTTAAGGTTTAGGGTCTAGGGTTCATGGTCAAGGGTTTATGGTTTTGTGTGTTTACGGTTTAGGTTTTAGTGTTTAGGATTTATAATTTAGGGTTTAGTGTTTATGGCTCAGGTTTTAGTGTTTAGTGTTTAGGATTTAATATTTAGGATTTAGGGCTCACCATTTAGGGTTTAGGGTTTAGGGTTTAGAGTTTAATGTTTAGGGGTTAGGATTTAGGGTTTAGGGCTCAAGGTTTAGGGTTTAGGGTTTAGGTCTCAGGGTTTTAGGTTTTGGACTAAGGGATTACAGTTTAGGGCTTATTGTTTAGGGTTTAGGGTTTAATGTTTATGGTTTAGGGCAAGAGGTTTAGTGTTTATTTTTTAGGGTTTAGGATTTAGGGTGTAGTTTCTAGGGTTTAATGTTTAGGGTTTAGGGCTCATGGTTTAGGATTTAGGGTGTACGGTTTAGCGTTTAGTGTTAATGGTTTAGTGTTTAGGGATAAGGATTTATGTTTTAGGGTTTAGGGTTTAGGGTTTAGCTCTTAGAGTTTCTTGTTTAGGGTTTATGGCTAAGGTTTTAGGATTTACGGGTTTTGTTTTAGGGATAGGTATTTAGGGTTTTAGGTTTAGGGATGAGGTTTAAGGGTTAAGGGTTTAGGGTTTATGGATAAGAATATAGGATATATATAGGGTTTAATGTTTAGTGTTTAGGGTGTTTAGGGTTTAAGGATCAGGGTTTATGTTTCACGGATTATGGTTTAGGGTTTAGGGTTTTTATTTTAGCGTTTAGGGTTTAGTCTTTAGGGATCAGGGTTTAGGGTTGGGGTTTAGGATTTAGGATTTATTGTTTAGTGTTTAGGGTTTGGGGTTTAGGGTTTAGGGTTTAGGGCTAAGCGTTTAGGGTTTATAATTTAGGGTTTAGGGTTTACTATTTATGGTTTAGGTTTTAGGGTTTATGTTTTAGGGTTTAGTGTTTAGGGTTTATGGGTTTAGGGTTTAGGGTTTAGGGTTTAGGGTTTAGTGTTTAGGGTTTAGGGTTTAGGGTTTAGTGTTTAGGGTTAGAGTTTAGGGGATTTATGGTTTTATGGGGTTCAGGGTTTACGGTTTACGGTTTAGGGGTTTTAGGGTTTAGGATTTACATTATAGGGTTTAGTGTTTCGGGTTAAGCGTTTAGGGCACAGTGTTTAGTGTTTAGTGTATAGGGTTTAGTGTTTAGTGTTTAGGGTTTAGGGTTTAGGATTTAGGGTTCATAATTTAGGGTTTAGGGTTTAGGGTTTAGGTTTAGTGTTTAAGATTTAGGGTTTAGGGTTTCAGGTTTAGGGCTCATGGTTTAGGGTTTAGGGTTTTTGTTTAGAGTTTCAGATTTAGGGTTAGGGTTTAGGGTTTAGGATTTAGGGTTTATAGTTTATGGTTTTGGGCTTAGGGTTTAGGGTTTAGGGTTTAGGTTTTAGGGTTTAGGGTTTAGGGTTTAGGGTTTAGGGTTTAGGGCTCAGGGTTTAGGGTTTAAAGTTTAGGGTTTATGGGTTAGTGTTTAGGGTTTAGGATTTAATGTTTAGGGTTTATTGTTTAGGGGTGAGGTATTAGGGTTTATTGTTTATGGTTTAGGGTTTAGGGCTCATGGGTTTAGAGTTTAGGTATCATGGGTTCAGGGGTAAGGGTTTAGGATTAGGGTTTAGGTTTTATTTATTGGACTTTAGGGTTTAGGATTTAGGGCTTAGGGTTTGGGGTTTTGGGTTGAGGATTTAATGTTTAAAGGGTTTATGATTTATGGTTTAGGGTTTAGGGTTTAGGGTTTTGGGTTTAGGGTTTAGGGTTTAGGATTTAGGGTTTATGGTTTAGGGTTTAGGGTTTAATATTTAGTGTTTAGGGTTTAATATTTAGTTTTTGGGGTTTAGGGTTTAGGGTTTACTTTCAATGTTTATGGTTTATGGTTTAGGGTTTAGGGTTTAGTGGTTTACAATTTAGGTTTTAGTGTGTTTACGGTTTAGGTTTTAGTGTTTAGGATTATAGTTTAGGGTTTTTTTAGGGTTTAGAGTTTAGGGCTCAGGTTTTAGTGTTTATTGTTTAGGATTTAGTATTTAGGATTTAGGGCTCATGATTTAGGGTTTAGGGTTTAGATATTAGTGTTTAGGGGTTAGGATTTAGTGTTTAGGGCTCAAGGTTTAGGGTTTAGGGTTTAGGGTTCAGGGTTTAGGTCTCATTGTTTCAAGTTTAGGATTAAGGGATTATGATTTAGGGCTTATGGTTTAGGGTTTAGGGTTTATGGTTTATGGTTTAAGGTTTAGGGTTTAGGGTTTAGTGTTTAAGGTTTAGGGTTTAGTGTTTAGGGTTTAGGGCTCAGGGTTTAAGGTTTAGGGTGTAGGGTAATAGGGTTTAGGGTTAATGGTTTAGGTTTTAGGGATATGGATTTATGATTTAGGGTTTAGGATTTATTTAGAGTTTCTTATTTAAGGTTTATTGCTAAGGTTAAAGGGTTTACGGTTTTAGGTTTAGGGATGAGGGTTAAGGATTAAGGGTTTATGGATAAGAATTTAAGATATGTATAGGGTTTAATGTTTAGGGTTTAGGGTGTTTAGTGTTTAAGGATCAGGGTTTATGTTTCACAAATTACAGTTTAAGGTTTAGGGTTTAGTCTTTTGGGATCAGGGTTTAGGGTTAGGGTTTAGGATTTGGGATTTAGGATTTAGGATTTGGGGTTTAGGGTTTGGGGTTTAGGGTTTATAGTTTAGGGCTAAGGGTTTATGGTTTACTGTTTATGGTTTAGGTTTTAGGGTTTACTGCTCAAGGTTTAAAGTTTAGGGCTATGGGTTTATTATTTAGGGCTTATGGTTTAGGGCTTAGGGTTTAGGGTTTAGGGGTTTTATAGTTTTACGGGGTTCAGAGTTTAGGGTTTATGGTTTAGGATTTAGTCTTTAGGATTTATATATAGTATAGGGTTTAGTGTTTAGTGTTTAGGGCTCAGGGTTTAGTATTTAGGTTATAGGGTTTAGTGTTTAGTGTTTAAGGTTTAGGAATTAGGATTTAGGGCTCATAATTTAGGGTTTAGGGTTTAGGGTTTCAGGTTTAGTGTTTAAGGTTTATGGTTAAGGGTTTCAGGTTTAGGGCTCAGGGTTTAGGGTTTAGGGTTTATAGTTTTGGGTTTTGGGTTCAAGGTTCAATCTTTAGGGTTTAGGTTTTAAGGTGTAGTGTTTAAGGGTTAAGATTTAGGTTTTAGGGCTCAGGGTTTAGGGTTTAGTGTTTATGGTTTATGGGGTAGGGTTCATGGTTTAGGATTTAGGATTTAGGATTTAATGTTTAGGGTCTATTGTTTATGGTTTGGAAATTATTGTTTATTGTTTATGGTTTAGTGGTTAGGGTTTAGGGATTAAGGTTTAGGGTTTAGAGTTTATGGCTCATGGGTTTAGAGTTTAGGGATCATGGGTTTAGGGATTAAGGTTTAGGGTTTAGAGTTTATGGCTCATGGGGTTAGAGTTTATACATTGGATTTTAGGGTTTAGGGTTTTGGGTTTAGGGCTTAGGGTTTAGGGTTGGTATGGGGTTTAGGGCTTAGGGTTTAGGGTTTAGGGATTAGACTTTAGGGTTTAGGGATCAGGGTTTAGGGTTTTAGTTTTAGGGTTTAGGGATTAGGGTATATCATTTATTGTTTAGGCTTTAGGCTTTAGTTTTTAGGTTTTAGGTTTTAGGGATTAAAGTTTAGGGTTTAGGATTTAGGGTTTACGGTTTAATGTTTAGGGATAATAATTTTGGGTTTATGGTTTAGGGGGTTTACAATTTAGGGTTTACGATTTAGGTTTTATGGATTAGGGTATAGTGTTTAGGGTTTTTAGATTAGGGTTTTTGTTTTAGGGTTTAGTGTTTAGTGTTTAGGTTTTAGGGTTTTTTTGTTTTGGGTTTAGGGTTTAACGTTTAATATTTAAGGCTATGAATTTAGGGTTTCATGTTTAGGATTTTTTTAGGGTTTATAGTTTAGGGTTTAGGGCTCAGGATTATGGTTAGGGTTTATGTTTTAGGGTTTAAGTTTTAAAATGGGGTATATGGTTTTTGTTTTTGGGTTTAGGGTTTAGGGCTCAAGGTTTAGTTTTTAGGGTCAATGGATTATGACTAAGGGTTTAAGGTTTTTGGTTTTTGGTTTAGAGTTTAGGTTTTAGGGTTTAATTTTTAGGGTTTATTTATAATTTAGGGTTTAGGGCTAGGGGTTTAGGGTTTAGATTTTAGTGTTTACAAATTGGGGTTTAGGGTTTAGGGGTTAGGGTTATGGGTAAGGGTTTAGGGTTTATAGTTTATAGTTTAGGGTTTAGGGTTTAGGGCTCATGGTTTAGGATTTAGGGCTTAGGGTTTAGGGTTTAGGACTCAGGGTTTATGGTTTAAGGGTTAGGGCTAATGGTTAAGGATTTAGTGTTTAGAGTTTATGGTTTAGGGTTTAGGGTTTAGTGTTTAGGATTTAGGGTTTAGGGCTCAGGGTTTAGGGTTTATGATTTAGGGCTCAGGGTTTAGGTTTTAGGTTTTATGGCTTATGGATCAAGGTATAGGGTTTAGGGCTTAGTGCTCATTGTTTAGGGATTACAACTTAGGGATAATGGCTTAGGTTTTAGGATTGAGAGGGTTTAGGGTTTTTTTTTTTATGGTTTAGTGTTCAAGTTTTAGGTTTTAGGGTTTATGTGTTAGGGTTAGTGTTTAGGGTTTAAGGCTTAGGGATAAGGGTTTAGTTTTAAGAGTTCAAGGTTTAGGCTCATGATTTAGGGTTTAGGGTTTAGGTTTAGGGTTTAGGGTTAAGTGTTTAGGGTTTAGGGTTTAGGGTTTAGGGTTTATGGTTTAGGGTTTAGGATTTAAAATTTAGTCTTTAGGGTTACGGGTTTAAAATTTAGTGTTTGTGGTTTAGGGTTTATGGTTTACGGCTCATGGTTTAGGGTTCAAGGTTTATGGTTTAGGATACAGGGTTTATGGTTTAGGATATAGGGTTTAGGGTTTAGGATTTAAAATTTATTCTTTAGGATTAAAGATTTAATATTTAGGGTTTGGGGTTTAGGGTTTATGGTTTACGGCTCAAGGTTTAGGGTTTAGTGTTTAGGGTTTAGGATTTAGGGCTGAAGGTTTAACGTTTAGGGTTTAGGGTGTTTATATTTTAGGTTTTAGTGTTCAAGATTTATGGTTTAGGGTTTAGTATTTAGGGTTTAGGGTTTAGGGTTTAGTATTTAGGGTTTAGATTTTATTATTTACGGATCAATATTTATGGTTTAGGTTTTATGGTTAAGGGTTTAGTGTATAATATTTAGGTATTTAGGGTTTAGGGTTTATGGTTTATGTTTTATGGTTTACGTTTTAGTTTTTATTGATCACAATTTAGGGTTTAGGGTTTAGGTTTTAGGTATTAAGGCTTGGTCTTGGGTTTAGGGTTTATGGTTTAGGGATATGGGTGTAGGGTTTATTATTTAGGGGGTTTGTGGTTTAGTTTTTAGGGTTTAAGTTTAAGGGATGAGTGATGAGGGTTTTTTGTTTTTGGTTTAGTGTTTATTTTTTAGGGATCAAGGTTTATTGTTTAGGGTTTAACACTAATGGTTTAGGGTTTAGGTTTTAGTTATTAGGGCTTAGTATTTAGTGTTTAGGGTTTAGGGTTTAGGTTTTAACGTTTAGTGTTTAGGGTTTAGGGTTTAGGGTTTAGGGTTTAATATTTAAGGTTTCAGGTTTCAAGTTTGGGGTTTAGGGTTTAGGGATTACTTCTGAAGGTTTAGGGTTTAGAGTTTAAAGTTTAGGGTTCATGGTCGAGGGTTTAGGGTTTTACAGTTTAGGGAGTTTATGGTTTAGGTTTTAGTGTTTAGGATTTACGGATTAGGGTTTAGTGTTTAGTGCTCAAGGTTTAATTTTTAGTGTTTGGTGTTTAGGGTTTAGTGTTTAGGGTTTATTGCTGATGATTTAGGGTTTAGGGTTTAGGGTTTAGGGTTTAGTGTTTAAGGGTTAGTGTTGTTGCAAATCAGCAGCAACCCTGGATGTAAATCAAAGTTCTAAGTTGATGTTTAGGGCATCCAATGTGATTGCACAACATTGAAACCTCTCTCCAAGTGTGGGACTTGCAAGATGAGAGAGGAATCTCCAGATTAGAGGTTGGTTACTCAAAATCTTCTGATTAAATCTATATTTTACACAACTGCAGAGGTTCAGATCCTAATTTTATCCTAATTTGCGAGGAGACAGGGATAGAAGATGTAAAAATTGAAACTAAATTGAATGGTGATGCACAAAAGGAGTGGTGAGCACTTCTTGTTCACACAAGTTGACAAAAATTCATGAAATGCAACATGGAAAACCATACACAAGCTGATAGAATGTAATTAGAGGTCTGAAATGAAGTAAAAAAAATACAAACAAGGACTGAGAACTTATCACAGAGTTTGCACTGTCATTTCCATTGCTAAAATCCCTTGTATTACACCACCAAAGAGGTATAAACCTGTTACAATCCTTGAAAAGGCCTGATACTTACAAAATTCACTTGTTTTCAGGTGAAAGAAGAAGTCTAATGTTCAAAAAAGTGTTCAACACTCAAAAAATGAGCCAAAACTGGCTTTTACAGTCCATGGGTCTAGCCCAGGAGAGAGAAAATGTGTAAAACACATGAGAGTCATCCCTCATTAAATGAAAATACATTAGAACAGCATGTAAGTCCTTACAAACCCATGCTCTAACATTTTTGACCATGCTGGAGAGAAAAGCGACCCATTTTGCATTAAAATTGGTTGTTGAAACGTCTTTTCTGGCCATCACCACGTACCAGAATTGTTTTTTAATTTTGTCCATCCAAAATAAACCAAAATTCAAAATTTACCATGATATCATTTAGATAATTTCATAAGCTTTCCATTCATATAAAGAACGTGCAAATCTGAGCTCTGGATCGAAAGTTATGGAGGTCTGAAGTTTTAGGGCAAAAACGGCCCAAAAAACGGATTGGCGAGCAAAAATTTGAAATTTTGACCCTTTTTGCATTTGGAATTTTTTTCCAAAAATCCCCACGCTCCACCACTCAGGTGCCACGTGGCATGATTTGATTGGGCACGGGTGCCTCCTGGCCACTTTCCCTTCATTTTTTACCTTTGGAAATTTTTGCCAAAAAACCCCGCCAGGCCCCCAAGTTGGACACGTGTCAGTCCTCCATTGGCCGACGGGTTTCTCCTCTTGATTTATCCTTTTGAAATTTTGCATTTTTTACCTTAAAAAAAATTTCATTTTTTCCCACGTGCCCCACCACTCCGGGACACGTGGCACGATTTGATTGGACGGAAGGGGCCGCGGGGGAAAACTTTTTGGCTACTTAGCCAAAATTTAAAAAATCCCTCCCGAGCTCTAAACTCCAGCCTGAGCTGGACATATGTCGTGTCCCCATTGACCGCGGGCCTTCCTTCAAAATTTTGCCTTTTAAAATTTCGGCCAGCACTTAGCAAATTTTCAAGTCATTTTCCCCCTGACACGTGGCATTTCCTGATTCATTGGCGGGCCAGGCGGTAAAAATTTTCCATTTGAGATTTTTGGAAAAATACTTGGTAAATTTCCCAAATTATCCTTCAAACCCCGCCACTTCTTGGACACGTGGCACGTTCCTATTGGCTGTGGGCTTCCAAGGAGAAAATTTCCCAACAAAACTCCGTCGGGCCATAACTTGAAAAATATGAAGAGTTAGGAGGAAAACTTTACCTTTCTGGAAAGCTGAGAAAGAGCTCTATCCAATGGTGCCACTTTTAGAAAGATTTGAGTGCCTAAAAATAAAAAATGGAGACTGAGGCACAAGAGAGGGAAGAACACAAGGAGTTAGCCACCAAAATGAGCAGGGGGCACATTTTGGATAACAATTTTGGCAACTCAGAGGGGTCATCTGCCTACTAGATGAAATAACCATTTGCCTGAAGCAGTCCATTGGGCATGGAGTCATTAAATTTTCTATTCGGAACCCCAACCAACTTAGAATGTTGCAAGGAGGAAGATGGAATATCACCTGATGGAACAAGGACTGCAAAACATCTCCAGGGACAGCAAGTTGTGCCAAAGCACTTAGGGAAAGAAAAACTAACCTATAGCAAAACAATGTGCACAAGCACTTGAAGGAATGAAAACCTAAGCTAATATTTACAAGGTGGAGAATTTCCCTTTAGAAACAATGCTTGAGATAGATTCCATTGACTTGAATTTACAGTTCTTCACCATCCAATGAAGCCAATTGGAAAGCATTGCTATTCTTACACTTCGTGACCATGTATGGGCCACTCCAAATGGCATCAAATTTTGAATGCCTTCTCGATTTTACTCTATCTGCATCCCATTTTAACACTAGATCTCCAACCTAGAAAGATCTACTCTTGGCCTTCCTGTCAAAGGTCTTCTTGATCAAGGCTTGATCCTTCTCCATTGCTTGGGATGCCTGATCTCTTATCTCTTAGAGCTCAATCAACTTCTGCATATCTCACCTCCATGGGCTCAAACTCCAACAACTCCAACTGTTTCATGAGTTCCAATGTTGGCAACTCAAGTGACATGGGCAAGATTGCTTCTCTTCCATAGACAAGCTTGAATGGAGAGTTACCTGTGGATCTCTTGGGAGTTATCCTATCAGCCCATAAGGCTGATTTCAGTTTGGTATGCCAAGACCTCTGATTCTCATCAAGAGTCCTCCTAATGATCCTCAACAAGTTCTTGTTTGTAGACTTCAGCCTGGCCATTACCTTGAGGGTAATAGTTTGATGAAGTACTTAGGTAGATCCCGTTCTTGACAGCCCACTCAGTCACCTTGGATCCAATGAATGCTAATGCATTATCTGAGATTATTGTAGCAGGTATGCCAAATCTGGTTACTATGCCCTCATAGAAGTCTAAGATGCTAGACTCATTTGCTTCTTTGAGCGCTACTGCTTCAGTCCACTTGGTGAAGTAGTCTGTGGCTGTCAAAATCTATTTGTGCCCTTGGCTTGAATTGGGATTAATGACTCCAATGAAGTCCAAACCCCATTGCATGAATGGCTGGTCAACTAAGATTGGATGCAATGGAAGGGCAGCAAGTCTCTCTTTTCCTGTGAAGAATGCACAATTCTTACACCTCTTGATCCATGCAAAGCAATCACTGAAAATCTTGGGCCAATAATAACCAGCCTTCATAATTTTTAGAGCTGTCACTCTCGGTGCAAAATGACCACCAACTGGTCCACCATGGAACTCTTCCAACACCCTATGAATCTGATTTGTGCTAATGCATCTCAGCAGCACTCCATTCACATCTTTCTTGAACAAAACTCCATCAACAATGGCATATGGGACAACCTGCAATCTGAAGTGTCTTCTTTGGGTCTTGTTCATCTCTGGAGGGCATAGGCCTATGCTTAGGAAGTGTATTATACCTTGGGTCCAGCAAGGAGTGGGGACAACATTATTTTCTTCTTGAGTGCCCTTGGCTCATGGCTGTCTTGAACTGTCAAAACAGCCTCTTCTTCATTACATACTTCTTTTTGCTTCCCCAAAATCAGCTGCTCACACAATCCTTTTCCTCTTACCAGCTTGGTGACCTTGATCTCAATGTCATACTCCATGACACGAGTGATCCAACCTGCCCTTTTCTCATTCAAATCTTTGTTGAGGAGGAAGTTTTTAACCCCAACATGAGAGACCAACAACTGGACCTTGTTGTTTGAGACTAAATGCTTGAATTTATTTAAGCTTCTGATTACTGCAAGTACATGCTTCTCAATAAAAGAATACCTCACCTCATAGTCATCTAGGCTCTGGCTGAAGAAAGCAATTGGCTGCTCATCATTGTCCTTGTTCTGCTGTACCAAAATGGCAGAAATAGTATCATTACCTCCAAATGCATAGAGGATGAAATCCTTGGAGAAGTCTGGGTTGATGAGAGTTGGTGCTTGAGAGATGGCTTCTTTGATTGCTTCAAAACTCTCCTTGCCTTCTGCTGTCCACTTGAAAGCCATGCTTTTCTTTAACATTTTGGTGATAGGTTTGACAAGGGCTGCAAAATCTGGGACAAACCTCCGAACAAAGTTTATTCTCCCCAAGAAACTCTGAAGGCCTTCTTGTGGCTTGGCAATGGTAGTGCTCTTATGGCTTCAACCCTCTCTGGATCAATTGCTAATCCTTCTTTGGAGACAATATGGCCAAGGAGCTTTCCTTCATGTTCTAGGAAGATACACTTCTTAGGATTCAAAGACACTCCAAATCTCCTGCACCTTTGGAAGACTTGTCTCAAATGAGAGAGGTGGTCTGCTGCATTTTAAAAAAAATAGTGATATCATCAAGGTATATCAGCACCACGTTGTTAATCAAACCTTTGAACGCCATGTCCATTGCTCTTTGGAAGGTAGCTCCAGCGTTGGACAGCCCAAATGGCATTTTCCTGTATGCATAAGTTCCCCATTTGGTTGTGAAGGCTGTCTTGAACTGATCTTCTTTCTTGACCATAATCTGATTGTAGCCTAAATAGCCATCAAGTAGTGAAAACCTCTCGGAGCCAGCCACAACTTGCAAGATTTTCTCCATGGAAGGGAGTGGGTAATGGTCCTTGAGAGATGCTCTATTCAAGTCTCTGAAGTCAACACACAATCTGATCTCTCCACTCTTCTTTCTGACTGGAACCAAGTTGGCAACCCAACTAGAATGCTTGATTGGGAATATGATCCTTGACTCAATCAGCTTGTTCAATTATTTCCTCATGAGAGGCTCCATGTGTGGATTGACTGGTCTTTGTTTCTGCCTGACAGGCTTAGTATTTGGATCCAATTCAATGGTGTGTTGAGCTAACTCAGGATTGAAACCTTTCAAATCTTCATAGCTCCAAGCAAACACATCAGGGAACTCTTGACACAGCTGCATGAACTCATACCTTTCTTGTTCAGTTGTCATCTTTCCAATTTGCAATGGTTTGTTCTCTTCCACCAAGATGGATACTGAATCCTCTCTCTTGACCTGAATGTTTGCTTTCTCCTTCCTAAACTGATCATTGGGATTAAAAATGGACTCCAAAGTGATAAGTCCCTTGGGTAGCTTGTTAGTTCTCAGCTGTACCACTTGGTCACCATACTGCTGTTCCAATTTTTCTTGATTCTTAGCTGAGAACTCAGCTTCTTCTTGCAAGAAATGGATGATTTGCTGGTCATTCTCAAACACTTGCCAACTTACATTGTTATCCGGCACTGAAGGCCTCACAATCACATGGATGTTTGGTTGTACCTTGTCTTGTTGAATGCTTTCCACAATCTCAAAGGCTGCCCCAACTACTGCAAGCCTGTCAGCAGCTTGGTTCTCTTTTCTAGGAATGGATTTGATGCCAAAACCCTCAAAATCTTCAATGAGGTCTTTACCCTATTCTTGTAGCACTTGAGTAGATCATTCTTGACAGCATGCTGTCCCTTGACTTGGTTTACAATCAATTCACTGTCACCAAAGACTTGCAAGTTCTTTATTCCTCTCTTTATTGCCCAATGCATCCCTTGCACCAAGGCTTCATATTCAGCAGTGTTATTAGAGCATGCAAACTGAAACCTAAAAGCTAAATAGTACCTTACTCCTTGAGGTGAAACAAGCATAGCTCCACCTCCTGCACCTTGTCTACTCCTTGATCCATCAATAGCTGCTCTTCACCTCAATCCTTCTTTTTGACCTTGTGTTGGGCTGCAACACCTTGAGAGACTGTTTGATTCATGCCACAAAAATCCTCTGCTTTACCAGTTTACCAACGTGGTGTCATTTGGGGCTGATTGTTGTTGGAATGTTTCTTGTTGTTGGTTGTTTCCTTGACTGCCCTCACCCTCCACACCAGTAGTTGTCACCATTAATGCTTGATTCAAAGCACCATTGAAGCACATGGATTGGTTGTGAGGTTCATTGCATGGAAAACACCAATCATACTCCTGAGCAACGTTGTTTTGTGTTGGCACCAATGCCTTAGAGGCAGATATGGCATTTGGATTATAGGGCTGAAATGGTCTATTGGCAGGAGGCCTTGTTTGATTTATATTTGCAGCTGGATTAGGTGGTCTTTGTGGTTGGTATGGCTACCTGTTAGGCTGAGCTTGGGGCTGATAAGAAGGTCTAAAACCTTGGGCTTGTTGCCTCTTGAGAGTAACCAGCTCATTGCCTAGGTTTTGTAATTGCTTCATGACTTCTTGAAGCTCATTTGGGGCACTTGGAGATGAAGTAGAAGCTTCATTTGAACTCTGATTTCTAGGAATGGGAGAAGGAGCCAAATTAGGTGCTTGATTAGTGTTTGGGCTCTCTAAACTTGGAAACAATGGCATGGGAGGTCTAGGGGCTAGTTTTCCAGCTTGGATCAAACAATTTTCAGCCCTAATGGCAATGCTATAAGCCATAGGGATAGTTATGCCTCCCATGGACTGAATCAACATAGAAATATCAGAATTTAGAGCTTTGAGGATAGTAGAGAAAAGCACCTTCTGTTGTTGGCCTGACTGCCACTGGAATTCTCTCCCAAGTCTTTTGAAATCTGAAGTTGAAATCAGTCAGCTGCTCATTGGGAGCTCTCTTGATGGTTGTCAGCTGCTCCAAAAGAGACAAGTTGTCTCCCTTCTCTCCAAATTGCTCATGAAGTGCTATACATAGCTGGTTCCAATTTGTGATAGAAACTGAGGCTCCAAGGCTTCTAAACCATTGCAATGCTTTCCCCTTGAATGAAGATGCCAGCAATTTGACAGCCACTTGCATCTCATTGATTTCATGAATTACACAAAGGTTGGCAATATCTTTAACATGATCACCTGGAGTAGTTTGATTCTCTCCAGTGAAGTATGGAATGTTCTTCAAGGATGCAATTGGAATTGGATGTTGTGCATTGAGGCCAAGTGGGCTACTACCTGTGAAGTTGACATAGGGGTTGTTTTTGCCATTCTAATTGGTCTTAAAACCCTTGTTGATTGAATGAAAGGCCTACCAGGTGGAGGAGTTGAGAGAGTTCTGTTTGGTGGAGATGGAGACCTTTGAATTTCTTCCACTTTTCCTTACTCTTGGAGATAACTGCAGATATTCAAACATAGCACCTCTTCTTCTCCAGCTCTTGACCTTGTAGTGATTCTTCTCATGAGTTTTTAGGCCTGCACTGTTGAAACCAGTTGATTCTTCCCCTTGGAGTTGCCAGATGTGCAATTTATAGCTCTTTTGAAGCAAGAAAATTGCAGCAGATGCACATCAACTTTGCTACAGTAAAAATGAGACCTCTAAGGTCCCACCGGGCGTGCCAAAACTGTTGTTGTAAATCAGCAGCACCCCTGGATGTAAATCAAGGTTCTAAGTTGATGTTTAGGGCATCCAGTGTGATTGCACAACATTGAAACCTCTCTCCAAGTGTGGGACTTGTGAAAATGAGAGAGGAATCTCTAGATTAGAGGATGGTTCCTCAAACTCCTCTGATTAGATCTATTATTTTGCACAACTGCAGAGGTTCAGATCCTAATTTTATCCTAATTTGCAAGGAGACAGGGATAAAAATGCAAAAATTGAAACTAAACTGATAAGGGTGATGCACCAAAAGGAGTGGTGAGCACTTCTTGTTCATGTAAATTGACACAAATTCATGAAATGCAACATAAAACATACACAAGCTGATAATCTGTAATTAGAGGTCTTAAATGAAGCAAAAAACAATACAAACAAGGACTGAAAGCATTCACAGAGTTTGCATTGTGATTTTCAACATCAAAATCCCTTGTATTCCACCACCAAAGAGGTATAAACCTATTACAATCCCTGAAAAAGGTCTGATACTTGCCAAAATCACTTGTTGAAAGGTGAAAGAAGAAGTTGTGCAATGCAAAAAAGTGTTCAACCCTTTGAAAAATGAGCCAAATCTGGCTTTTACAGTGCATGGGTCGAGCCTAGGAGAGAGAAAACGTGAAAAAACATGGGAGCCATTCCTCATTGACCAAAATGCATTAAAACAGCATGGAGGACCTTACAAACCCATACCCTGACATTTTTGACCATGCTAGAGAAGAATGTGACCCATTTTGCATTAAAATTGGTTGTTGAAACGTCATTTCTGTCCATGTGCACGTACCAGAAGTGTTTTTTCAATTTTTTCCTCCAAACTGAACCAAAATTCAAAATTTACCATGGAATCATGTAGATAATTTTAACATAAGCTTTCCATTGATATAAAGAACGTGAAAATCTAAGCTCTGGATCGAAAGTTATGGATCATTTGAAGATTTAGGGCAAAAACGGCCCAAAAACGGATCGACGGGAAAAAATTTCAAATTTTACCTCTTTTTTGCATTTGGAAATTTTTTCAAAAATTCCCCATGCTCCACCACTCAGGATGCCACGTGGCACAGCTTATGATTTGGCTCTCCTTTCTTGGCCACGGGTTTTTCCTTTGAAAATTTTTTAACTTTGGGAAAATTTTTTTGCCACATTTTACCGCCACCGGGACACGTGGCATCAAGTTGGACAGGGGTGTTGAAACCTTTACCTTTTTGAGTTTTTGGCCAAAACTTTTGCTAAATTTTCTATCCTCCCGAGCTTTCTTTTTGGAAATTTGCCTTTTTTCCCATTGGGAAAATTCATAGTTGAAATTTCCACCCTACTCCTCCAGGGCTGCCAAGACACGTGGTCATTTCCATTGGATGAAAGGGTCCATGCGGGCTGGAAAACCTTTCCCTTTGAAACTTTTGGCAAAAACTTAGCCAAAATTTAAAAAATCCCCCTGAGCTCACGAACTCCCTGCCCCTCCAGACACGTGTCGAGTTCCTATTGGGCACGGGCCTTCCATTCAAAAATTTTCCTTTGAAAATTTCACCCATGGAAAACACTTAGCCAAATTTTTCATTTTCCCCCGACTTTGACACGTGTCACTTCCTGATTGGGTTGGCGGGCCAGGCGTTTAAAATTTTCCACTTGAATTTTTTGACCAAAACTTGAAAAAATTTCCCAAATTTGCCTCTGGACCCTGCCACTCCTTAGACACGTGGCAGCTTCCTATTGGCTGCGGGCTTCCAATGGGAAAATTTCCCACAAAAACTCCATCCGAGCCATAACTTGAAAAATATAAGGAGTTAGGAGGCAAAATTTACCTTTCTGGAAAGCTAAGAGAGAGATCTATCCATTAGTGCCACTTCTAGAAATATCTTGAGTGCCTTGAAAATTAAAAAATGTTGACTGAGGCACATGAGAGGTTTAAGAACACAAGGAGTTAGCCACAAAAAATGAGCATCAGGGGGCACATTTTGGCTAACAGTTAGGGTTTAGTTTTTTATGGTTTACGTATCAATTTTTTGGGTGGATTTAAGGTTTAATTTAGGGTTTTGGTTTAGGGTTATGATTTAGAGTTTCAAGGGTTTAGGGTTTAGAGTTTATGGTTTATGGTTTATGGTTTTAGGGTTCAACTTTAAGGTTTATCAATTAGTCACAAGGGGTTATGTTTTAGGGTTTAGGGCTTAAGAGTTTAGGTTTCCAAGTTTATGGTTTAGGATTTAGGGCTAAAGGTTTAGGGTTTTTTGTTTAGAGGTTTATGCAAATTAGGGTTTAGGGTTTAGGGTTTATGGATAGTAGTTTTAGGGTCAAGGGTTTACTAGGGTTTAGGGGTTTAGGGTTTAGGGATTTATCCCTCTTTATGGTTTATGACTTTAGGGTTTAGGGATTTAGGGTTCAAGGAATTTAGTGTTTGACGGATCAGGGTATAGTATTTATGGTTTAGGGTTTAGAGTTTAATTTTTATCCACTTTATGTTTTAGGGTTTAAGGGTTAGGATTTAGGGTTTATGGTTTAGACCACCTTTAAGGTTTATGATTTCATTGTTCCAATATTTTAAAATGAATAGAACCTTTCATGGTTTACTTGATAGGGTTTAGTAGATCAATAAGGTGTTTATTTTAGGGTTTAAGAGTTTTTGGTTTAGGGTTTAAGAGTTCATATGGTTTTACAAATTTAGGGTTTTGTGTTCAAGGATTCATAGTTTTTAGCCATAAAGTTTATGATTTTAGGGAATAGTATTTAGGGTTTATGGCAATCAATACCATTGAAAATAGGGTTTAGTATTTAGGGTTTATATTTTAATGGGGGTTTATGGTTTGTTTTTGGATTAATCTCTCTTAGGTCTTTTGGTTTGTTTTTAGGGTTAGTAAAATACTGTGGAACTCAAAAACAAGCACTTGGGAACTTTGAAAAGTACGAGTTGAATTATTTCTTGACTTTATTATGAAGGATTTATTACAGGTTTATTGTGTAGAACAATAAATGGTTTATGGGGTTCAAACATAATTGAGATATTAGGGATTGGAGTTAATGCTTTACTCATAGGTTAGACTAAGGAAAAGTCCTTTATGGGTTCTACTGGATTAAAGTTTACTGGGTTCTAGATGTATGATCAAAATAGTTAAGGCCAACATAAATTTCCATATTAAATACTCTATTTATGGTTTCAATATAATACGGTTATGGAAAAATCAATTAATACTTAAATTCACGGTTTTGTGATTATTTTAGGGACTAAGAAATTTTTATGATAGATTAAATATCAGGGTTTAGAGGTTTACCTCTGGGAAAAAAATTTTTAGACAGTTTCAAGGTTTAAAATTCTCAAGGTGCTTATATGTCTTTGGATTTTGAATTAATATCCTTTTCCATGATTAATGCCCAATAAAAAATAGATTTTCCACCAAATGGGGAATATATTCCTATTTTAAAATTTAGTTTTGGTTCACACTAGTACTTCTTACCTTCCATGGATAGATTATGCATTGAGGGTTTCAAAGGTTTAGGTTAATGACAGTTCAGGTTTTAGTGTTTAGGATTTATGGTTTATTTCTGATTAGAAAGATTAGGGTCTCAAACAAACTTTCGAGGGTTTATATATATAGGATTTATGGTTTATAATTTAGGTGTTTAACTCTCCCATAATTGAGGGTTACAGTCATTAGGTTCATTCAATGAAGGTTTTAAAATTAATCCTAAGTTCATTTTAGGGTTTAGGAAAGAGTGTTCTACCCATAAATATTGATTTATTCCAATAGTCATCTTAGGGCCTAGGGTCTTAGGTGTTAAAATAGAAATTTAATATTTTCTTAGGGTTTAATTTTAGAGGATGGTTTATATTTCAAGGTTTAAGATTTACGGGGTTCACTCTAATGTTTGGGTTTAAATGTTTACTCTCAAGATTTAGGGATTATAGTTTTTTCTTAGGGTACACAAGGGTAGGGTACCCTTATAGTTTAGGATTACTCTTGGTCAACCCTAATTTTGAAAAATGTTTAGGTGTTATATGCATTCAGGGTATTAGAGTTAACATGATTTTTATCTCTCAAGAGGTTTATTCTGTATAGGTTTGAGGGTTTACCCTTTAGGATTTTTCCAACAAAAAAAGTTAAGGGTACTATGAGATTTAGTATAATTTTGTTTTTAGGTTTAGTTTTCGATGCTTAGGATTCAAGGGTTACAGGTCCATAGGCCCTACATCCATACATAGGGTTTACATATATATATTTAGGGTTAGGGTATATAGGGTTATATACTATAGGTTTTTGGGTTTTGGGTTAGGGTTTATGAGATGAAGGTATAATTTTAATTTTTATGGAATAGGCATATTTTATGAAATTTAGATGGCTCTAAAGAAGTTTATAGGGTTTATTGTCTAACAAAAACAATTTATGGTTTATTTTAACCCTTCCTAGGGTCAATAGTATCATCATAGAGTTTATAAATAAAGATTGTAATATTTTTTGGTTTACCAATACAATGGTTTGATTCAGAAATCATGATTCAACAAAGTTACTATTTAAGAAATAGGATTTATGTTTAGGGTTTACATTTTATGCCAAGATACTTTAGGCTCCTTAAGCTTTAGTGTTTAGGGTTTATGTTTCAAGAAGTTAATTTAAGGTTTAGGTGTGTAGGAGAACAACTAGTTTCATAATAGGGTTTAGATATATTTTGAGATTGAATAACTACCTTTAGGCACTTAATAGGGTTTAAAATACTACCTGCAGGTTTAAATCTATCAATATGATTTAATGGTTTTTCTTTAAGAGGAACCATTTATGGTGTCTTTTGGTCTTAGGATTTAGTGTTTAAACCTTTAGGTTTAGGAATAAAATTTAGTGCCCATGAAGGAATTTACCAAGGATTATCTAGTGGTTTACCCCTAAGCCTTATCAAAAATAGAAATAAATAGGGTATTAGAGTCTAGATAATTTAGTTTCCTAGGGATTTTTTATGTTTTTAAATGAGTTCAGGATCCTTTAGGGAATTTTTATTTTTTACTAGAAGCTACAAAGAAAGGAATCCTTTCCTCTTTACGATAATTATTGTAAATCATTAATTTCCATAATGGTGATTTAGTTTAGTTGTATGGTGTATCCTCCTTCTAGTGTTATGTCAAAATGGGTGTTGAATACCATTGATTATTTTACTAGTTGGTTCAAGGTTGTTCCCTTGAAATAAGTGGGAAACTGTTATAGATGAAATTCTTTGAAGGTATTTCACCAATTTTTGAGGTTTCACATACAATAATTTTTAATAATGCTAAGTATTTTTTTAGTGTTGAAAACATTACTAAAGTTTAGGGTCTTGGGGACATAGTATCTAGGTTGTAATACATTCTCAAATGACTAGTTGATGGGTTGTTAAGCATGTATACTTCCAAGATTCCACAGCTGATTGTGAGAGCTTCTATTTAGAATAATGGAGGAACTAATGGTTAAAGTAAGACATTGACACATTAAGGGAAATGATAAATCAATATGCTGATAAAAGTGAGCTACCCAAAATGGTTTAGATCTAGAAGTGTGATGCTTCCCTTTCATATTGGTCTATGGCTAAAAATTTTAAAACACTTTAACTCAAACATCCTAACCCTTTAGCTAACTCATAGGTTGTAGATTTAGAACACTATGATTTAGTGAGAAAAAATAGAATTGAAAATATGGTAAAGTTAGAAGAATCCGAGTAATAAAATGGATAGAGATAGATGTTTCACCTGATTCTTAAACATTTCTTAGAAGTATTGATGAAACAGATAGAGGTAACGATAGATCAGGAGTGGATGACATGTTTTAATGAAATGGTTGATGGGTTGTCTGCTGCGCGTATGGATGTGTGGGAAAATACAGAGACTGATGTGTCAGGAGTGATCCTTTTGGCGGTTAGGTGTAACTACCGGTGCTGAAAAGTTACTGTGAGATCTGGAAATGTTATAGAACAAGCTTTTTGTCTCCTTTGTGATTGTACAAAGGACTATGGTTGGTCAAGACAAGGTATTGGGTGACTGGAGTAGGCTTCAGTGAGGTTTTAATGGGTATATGGAGGTGAAAATGTCAGAGAAGGTCAATAGGGGGCAAGGTAAACAATAAGAAAGAATGATAAAATGATGATGAAGTGAAATAAACCAGGAAAGTATGATGTTATACTTACTTGGATTCTCAGTCTTGAATGCCTGTGTGTGAGGGATGGAGGTGCTGATGAGGGGTTTGAAGGTTGCAAGTGATCACCAACTGAAGAAAAGCTTCTGCATGGGCTGCATGTACACTCCTCTTTGCTTGGATAGATCAGATCATGGCTGGGATGGCTGTGTAGGAGAAGATGCTCAATCTCCTTCCTTGCATGTGAGGTTTTCACTGGAATTTTCTCTTTAAAGATGTGTTATCTCTCTAAGATGTGTTCTTTCTCATCAACCTTTCTCCCAATGTTTTCCAACCTTGAGAATAAGGTATTTTAGGGGTTAAAAGGGTAACCAACGGTGGTTCCAACTTAACCGGTGACAGTTAGGGGTAACCGGCGTCGGTCAAGGTGGGATTTTCTAGGTTTACTAAACTAGGGAGATCCTCTTGATTTCCTTGGATCTCGTGTCATTATCCCACGGATTAGACTGGGAGCTTCTTGTGAGCATGTGGGAATGTGGTTAGAGGGAATGTAGGCATTGATTTTTAGGGTTTGGGTAAGTCTTAGTTAGTTATGACAACTTACTAAGAATAGGTCTTAGGTTGAGTTGGCTTGGTGAGGTGTCTAAGTGAACTGTATGTGTGGATATTATTTAAATAAGATATTTAAATAATAAATATAGTGAGGATAATGCATTAATTTAATTAAATTAATTAAATTAATATTAGTGGGGTGAAGGGGGTCATGGCTAGGTAAATGTAATAAAGGGTGCTTATATGTCGAGGGACCAAAGGGGAGTGTGACCTAATTTTAGTGTCTACATTTTTCCCCTTTTTGTTGCGTAGCTTGTATTGGTAAGTGACACTAACAAAAATAAGATGTGGTTGCCCCATGTGTGGGTGAAGGTGATCCCCCTCAAACTAGGAACTGACGATGAGGTAGCAGGCTGAATTGGTGAGTGGTCTGATAAAAGGTAAATGTGAGGAAAAGGTAGGTGGGTACAGGGGAAAAGGGTGAAAGGTCTACTCGGGCAATCTAGGTAATGGGTCAGGGTCAAAGGTAGCAACAGTCAAACACACACACACGTAAACTGTAGCAGCATGCTACCGGGTTGAAGAGCAGGAAAACTCTACATCATCTAAGGTCGATAGGTTTATCCAAACAAGGTTGAAGTGAATCCGGTATCCAAGGTATAGGATATGGTCAGGAAACACAATGTAGGTTAGGTGCAGGAACATTTAGGTATGTTCTGGTACACCAAAGGTAGGGTCAGGATAAATGGTCATGACAATAGGCTAGGTAAGGTCATTAGGTCAATCAACACAGGTAACAATGCCACAAGGTATAGCGAACACATGAGGTCAAAGGTCACTAGCGATGGTCCAGGTCCAAATATCTAGGTCACGACATGGGTAAGGCCAAGGTAGGGGTAAAAGAATAAGAAGTCCCCAAAGGAGGACAAATGGAGGTAGGAAGTGATGAGGTCAGGAAAGGTAAGGTAATGGGTTGGGTAAAGGTTGGATGGGGTAAAGGAGCAAGGTAAAGGGTGGGGTAAAATGGAAAAGTAAGGGCAATGTGTAGGTGAGGGTGACCGATGGCGGTCATGGATAACTGACGTCGGTATAGGAAAACAAGCGATGGTTAGGTAGGGCACGCGACCGATGCCGGTCAAGGGTAACCGACGTCGGTTAGGTTGGGTGGGTTATAAAAAAAAAAAATCCATGTTTTTATTATTCATTTGTTATTTGTGAAGTGAAGAAATGACAAAAAAGAGAGAGAAAAGAGAGAAAAGTGTTTGGAGGAAATGGGACAGTGAGCTGGCAGTCTGATTTGACGAGGGTTGGGTTGGTGAGTAGCGGGTCCATGGGATCAGGGCGAGAGAGTTGATTGGTCAGAGGTTGTGAGTAGTTATTCGGTGATGGAAGAGGCTAGAGAGGGATCGGGTGGACCACCGGCACAGTGGCCAGACGTGCCACCGAGAGATGGTGGCAGTGTGACGAGGTAAGCACCTAACTCTAGATTGGTGATTAGATAGATTAGAGGTTTTGGTATATTGTTTATTTGTAGGGTTTTGTGGGTTTTGGGTTTTTGTGGGTGGTTAAAAATAAAATGTGGGTATGGGGGGAATAACGGGAAAAAAAGAGGGGGGGAGGGTAGTAAATTGTATAGGTGGGGTGGGTAGGGGTCTTGGGGTAGTGTAGGTCATTGTAGGTGGGGTAAAAGGGGCAGGTGGGAGGTTTATAAAAAGGGGGGTTTGGGAAGGGGAATTTTTGCGACAGTGACCGGCGTCAGTCAAGCTTGGCCAGCGTCAGTTGGGTAGAACTGGGATTGGTCACCAAATAGGTGATTGATGCCGGTTAAGTGGTAACCATGGTTGGGTAGAACCGGTATCGGTCACCAAATAGGTGACCGATGCCAGTTTAAAGGTGACCGAAGTCGGTTAGAATAAACCGGTACCGGTCAGGATTTTAGGCACAAGGGTGCAAAAGTGATGTAGGTTAGGTGGTTGAGATGGGTAGGGTAAAAATAGGGTGGAGGGTAATGATAATTGGTGAATATGGTCATGGTAAATAGGGATTAATGTCGTGCTTGGATTGGATGTAGGGGAGAGTGCAGTTACACATGCGGGACAGGGTTCCACCTCTACTAGTGACATTGTGTGGCTTAGCGACCCCTTTGGAGCTGCAGCATGTGGAGGTAGTGGGCTTGAGTGGGATTCGGTGCTACCGACATGTTGTTCGGTAGCCCAGCTTGATGGTCATGCTCATCGATAGATGGGACTCTGCGACCAACACGTTCCACCTTCCGACGGGTGAGATGACTATCACCCTGGAGGACGTGTTCTAGATTTTGTGGTTACCCATATTGGGTGCCCAGGTTTACTCTATCTCCTCTGAGGCCTCAGAGGAGCTGATCGGGATAGTTTTTGGTGAGGGGGTGGCAGATCTGAGATTCCATAGTGCCAGTTTGAGCTATGGCGAGATGTACCTAGCCCGTCTGGATGAGACGAGGCTAGTGGTTCTATTGATGGAGGAAGTGTGCTACTATGCACTACCAGATGCAGAGGGTGGATGCTTTCCTGATCACTGATGGGGGTGCTCCATGATATGATGGTGCATGAGACCCATGGTTTTCCTGGGCACCAGCATTCTTGGTGCAGTTATACAGAGAGTTGTGGGTATATGGGCTGTTACACAGGTTTAGCCTGTGTTGTACATTTATACTGCACTACTGGGCCTACGAGCACATAGTCTGTGTTTGACCTATAGGGATGCCCCGAGTAGATGCATTTCCCATGAGATGTGTGTGGGTGGGATACAGGAGATGGGTGCCAGTTGTAGGAGAGCAGAGATCGGATAGGCCGACATATGATGTGGCCCATTTTTGGTAGTTGTTGGAGGGGTTGTCCAGAGTGGACATTATCTGGAGGCCATATGTGGGATTCCCCTCATATAGGCACATGCATGAGGAGCTAGCTGAGCTCCAGCTAGAGAGGTGGATACAGGGTCACCGTGCCGGGGAGGATGAGATGATCCCGGTAGACAGGGTCTGACGACAGTTTGGGCTTGTACAGGATATTCCTCCGTCCTTCCCACAGTATCAGAGAGATGACGTGGAGAGGCCTCTACCTCTACCACAGCCTACAGTGCCTACAGGGGAGGAGGAGGAGCTAGTGGATCGGTGGATAGATGATGCCAGATGTACAGATAGGTATAGGTAGTGGTGGGTGGCTCAGTTACGAGCCATACCACCTAGACCAGGGCAGCCTGACTTAGCTACCATTACAGTGCAGAGAGATGCCCTACAGGGGTAGGTAGCGATGCTGATTCACCCAGATAGGTATACTGAAGACACAGCTGGAGGGGTCAGAGGTAGAGGTAGCAGAGCTATGAGTACAGGTGGCCAGTCTGCAGGCCCAGATGGCAGAGGGAGAGGGTGGAGGAGATGGAGGAGATGGAGATAGAGATGGTCAGGTGGTAGCCTTACTGGCTCAGGTGGTAGGTTTACAGGGCCAGTTGGCCATAGCCCAGGCATAGATTGGGGCCTTACAGGCCCAGATACAGGCACAGGGGTAGGGGGCACCACCACCACCGGCACATGAAGCTAGTCTCAGTTCACAGGTTGGCGCAGGGCAGGTCACTGCAGGGTAGGTACAGGGGCCGAGACCTATGGGACCACCACAGACCATGCCTATATCTAGGTTACGGGATGCCCTAGGTGAGGTGAGATATTATCAGGATCAGCTCATGGTGGCTGGGATAGACTTCCTATCCTATGGAGAGTACAGAGCACAACAGGCATCCAGTGAGAGGATGAGATCCCGCACACATAGTGTGGAGAGCACAGGAGGTCAGCGAGCTCTGAGGCCTGATCAGGGAGAGGCCACCAGTGCACGGTGACCAGAGCTAGGTGATGTGCCAGTAGGGACACAGGAGGCCAAGGGTGCAGGTGACACAGAGATGGAGGACATCCGGTGAGATGCCTGATATGCGGTCACCTGATTTTTGATGTATACTAGTGATTTTTTGATATATATGCCGGCCTGCGTGCTGAAGATAGTTGTATTTTTTATCACATACCGGCCTGCGTGCCGAAGACAGTGAGGATGTATGAGTGATTTTTGTATATTTTGAGCATATACCAGCCTGTGTGAAGATATTTTGTATTGATTCATTCATTCTTTTTGTATATATGAGACCGGCCTGCGTGCCGATGACATTTTGTATTATATATCAGCCTGCGTGCTGACATATTTTTAGAGATGATAGACATGATGAGATAGACATGTATATTGAGATACACATTTATTGATTTATATGATGAGATTCATGGTATTTCGTGATTTGTTGATGTGTTTATGAGACATTGGTTTATGGCTTGTGTTAGATGAGATATGGATTTGTTACTTTAATGTGGTTTGAAATTAGGTGAGTTAGGCATGATGGAGGTTGGTTAGGTGGTTTAGGCATGGATCGAGTCAGGTTATAGGCATGGATCGAGTCATCAGGTTATAGGCATGGATCGAGTCAGGTTATAGGCATGGATTGAGTCAGGTTTAGAGCATGGATCGAGTCAGGTTATAGGCATGGATTGAGAGTATAGGCATGGATTGAGTCAGGTTATAGGCATGGATTGAGTCAGGTTATAGGCATGGATTGAGTTAGGTTTAGGTTATGATGGTCATTGAAAGTAGGTTTAGTTATGATTCATTATTTTGAATGAATGATACTATGGGTCATATGTGAAATGTTGTATAATCTATGCATAGTGATGATAGAGGGATGGTAGGTGTAATAAATGTATGCTGTGGTAAGCAACTTGTTATGTATGTGGCTTAATTTCCAATTTTGTTATAAAAGGGGAACTAAGTGAAATGTGATGTAAATGGTGAGTTAGGAATGGTTGATGAATTGTTTTAGGGTAGAGAATGGCCGAGCTAACCTCCAAGGGCCCCATGCCCTCGGAGTGCTGCCTACATAGTCCCAGCGAAAAGGGACCTCAGGCCGATGTAGTTCTCCCATGAGCTAGGGAAGAATATGAAAATGAGTTGGTAGGTTTTTGGGCATGTTGTGGGTTTAGGTTTAATAGGTGTGGGTAGATTATAGGTAAAAGGATGCAGGTGAAGGTGATTATGGTGAAAGGGGAGGATTACCTCAAAGGTAAGCGTCGAGGACCAAGTCCTGTATAAGGTAATCAAAATGTAAACAAAGATGGTTAAAAGATAAGAGGGGGGCAATAAAGCCACCTGATTGGGTAGGATCATACCGAGTAGATCATACCTTGGAGGGGGTGATGAACATAAGACCCAAAAGGCATTGCACGATTAACTGTTCTATGATGAAGGTAGTCACAGGATCACCAAATGTCTAAATTCCAAGATGTCCCTTGAGGCAATTGAGGAAATGAGAGTGGAAATGGTAAGGTGGGTGAAATGTAGTTAATTTAATTATATGTTTTGAGTGACAGGGCTTTTGGGCAAGAGGTCCTAGGTCACAATGGGCAAGTCCATGACTAAAAATTTTTTTTTTGTTGTGATAGCCTGATCGATGTGGGAAGTCTATATGGGATAAATAATATGGTACTCCTTGAGGTCTTCGTGAAGCTGATCGATGCGGGAAGCTTCGGTTTCTCTCAGGTTTTTTTTTTTAAAGCAGCACATAGCTGTCCTTCGAGGGAGCAGTCTATTATAGCAGCAATTTTGTCGAGAGGAAGATGTCCTTTTGAGGGAGTCATCTTTTATTAGAAGTTTGACTCAAGGAGTTTGGTCCCATGTGAGGTCTTTGAAATCATGGACAAGACCAAGGTGGAGGATAGGACTCTTGTTCAAAAGGCAAGGTGGAATGACCATGGGATCTCATCTAAAGGTAGATGAAAAGTATTTGTGAGAATCATGCTACGTACAGTGCCGTGGTACACATATTCAAAAGAAGATAACAAGTGACGGGTACTCACATGATTCTTGTTTAATCATTAGGGAGGTGTATGGAGTGGATAGTGCTCAAGGGATGAGCCTGTAAAGAGACAAAGGGTGAGGTAGGACAATGAGTCAACAATAGAATGGTCAAAGATGCAATGTGTTAAGGGGCTCAGGTTCGGGTTTACCATCAAGTGAGGATAAATGATAGGCACCTGATCCATAGGTATGAGTTACGATGTATGGTCCAAGCCAATTAGGAGAAAATTTTCCCCGTTTACTTTTTTCTGCTTTGGTTACGTGTTGATTTTCTTTCAAGACAAGGTCACCGACTTGGAAGGTTCGTTCATGAACATGTTTGTCATAAGCACGTTTGATACGTTGTTGGTAAACTTGAAGGTGATCCAGAGCGTTAAGATGATGTTCATCTAATAACTCTAGTTGTGCTAAGTGGTCCTGACGAAAGTCATCATCAGTAAGCATGTCATGGAGAGAAATGTGGAGTGAGGGGATCTGGACTTCGAGAGGCAGAACAACCTCTGTACCATAGACCAGTGAAAAGGGTGTGGCCGCAGTGGAAGTGTGAATACTAGTGCGGTATGCCCATAGGGAAAAAGGAATGTGTGTATGCCAATCCTTCCCAGTATCGTCAACCACTTTCATGAGAATTTTGTTGAGGGTTTTGTTAGTGGATTCGGCTTGGCCATTGGTTTGTGGGTAATAAGGTGATGAGAAACTAAGCTGAATGCCGAAGGCGTCGCAAATTTTTTGCAATGTTTTGTTTTTGAATTGTTTTCCATTGTCAGTGATGAGGTGATGAGGAACACCAAAGTGACAAATGATGTGATGGTTAATGAACTCACATATTTTCTCAGCTTTTGTGGAGATGAGTGGTATGGCTTCCACCCATTTTGTGTAGTATTCGGTAGCAGTTATGATCCATTGATGGCATTGGGAAGAATGAGGATTGATTTCTCTGACAAGATCCAAACCCCATTGAGAGAAGGGCCAAAGGTCACGAGTGACCTGTAAGGCATGACTGGGTGTATGATGAAGGTTGGAATGTTGTTGACATTTTAAACAATGTTTGACATAGTCACAACAATCATGGTTAAGGGTCGGCCAGTAATAGCCTAGGTGAAGAATACGCTTAGCAACAGCAAGGCCACTAAAGTGACCTCCACATATGCCATCATGAACCTCCTTAATGGTATAAGGAATTTCAGAACTTGTGAGGCATCGTAAGAGAATACCATCAAAGCCACGCTTATAGAGGAGTCCCCCCAGAATGACGAAATGAGAGACCTTTTTAAGGAAGGTGCGTTGTCCGTTACGGGTGAGATCAGGAGGTAAGATGGAGAGAGAAAGGTAGTCAGAGTATTGTTTATACCAAAGGTCACTCGGGTCAGGGGTGTCGGTTCTGATTGAGTAAACATCGTGAGGTAAATAAGAAGGTGAATGGAGGCATTGTATGGTGACAAATATTTTGGAATCGGCAGGGGAAGCGGGTATTTGGGAAGCTAAGCAGGCCATGGTATCTGTAAATTTGTTGGTTGAACGTGGGATGGTTTGAAGGGTGTAACGATCAAAGGTGGTCAAAAGTATGTCTACATGATGTTTATACTTTTGAAGTATCTCGTTACGACATTGGTACATACCATTGACTTGGTTTATGACCAATTGTGAATCACCAAAGATGTGGATTGATTTGACATCTAGGGCATATGTGGCTTGGAGACCTAGTACGAGTGCTTCGTACTCAGCAATATTGTTGGTGCATTCAAAGTCTAGTTTGAAAGACAAAGGCATGGGTTCTCCATCCAGAGGAATGAGGATAATACCAGCCCCACCCCCACGCTGACACTTGGAACCATCGAAGAACAAGTGTCATTTGGTAAGGGGGTTCATCCAGGGAAAGAGTAGCAATTGACTCATCGGGAAAGTCAAAATTAGAGGGTTGATCCCTGGAAATAGGTGCGTCAGCCAGTTGGTCGATGATAGCTTGGCCCTTGATGGACTTTTGATGAATGAATTCGAGGTCAAGATCAGCTAAAAGCATAAGCCATCATGCGGCATGCTGATTTTGATAAGGTTTGGCATACATGAAGTGTAAGGGATCGGTGTTGGTCACGACATAGGTTTTGTGGTTGAGTAGGTAATGGCGGAGTTTGGTGGCAATGAAAACTAAGGCTAAGAAAAGTTTTTCTGGATGGTTGTATCAAGTTTCATAGTCCAAAAGAGTATGGCTTATGTAATAAACCACCTGCTCCCTGTGTTGTTCATCGCGATGAGCGAGCATGGCTCCTAAGGAGTGATCGGTAGCAGATATGTATAGGTAAAAAGGTTGGTCATCTTTAGGTGGAATGAGTACGGGTGGTTGGAGAAGGTATTGTTTTAGGGCCTCAAAAGCTTTGTGATAGTCATCATCCCATTTAAAGGAGACATCCTTCCTAAGTAGATGATGAAATGGTTGACACCGATCAGATAATTGTGAAATGAAATGGTGAATGGACTACAATTTACCTTGCAGGCTACGGAGTTGTTTAAGGTTAGTGGGTGGAGGCATTTCCAGAATGGCCTTGACTTTAGCAGGGTCAACTTCTATACCATGGAGGGAAACAATAAATCCCAGGAGCTTTCCTGAGAGAATCATGAAGATGCACTTTTTAGGCTGAAGGCGGATGCATTATTTAATGAGGTGGTCAAAGATGGTTTTAGGAGGTGAGGTGCTGGAGTGACATTTAGATTTGGCCAAGAGATCATCCACGTAATCTTCCAATATGTGATGCATGATATCATGGAAGATGTAAGTCATAGCACGCTGATATGTAGCACCAGTGTTTTTAAGGCCAAAAGGCATGACTCGATAGCAAAAGGTTCCCCAAGGGGTGATGAATGCGGTCTTGTGTTGATCTTCTGGGGCAAGAAAAATTTGGTTATAACCTGAGAAGCCATCCATGAGTGAGAGCATCTCATGACCAGTGGTGAGGTCAACCAGTTGATCAATACCGGGCAAGGGAAAGTCATCTTTTGGGTAGGCTAGGTTGAGGTCACGGAAGTCCATGCAAATGCGGAGTCCCCCTGTTACTTTAGTAACAGGGACAATGTTAGAAATCCAATGAGGATAATCAATGGGTAAGATGAAGGAAATGGAAAGAAGGCATTGAAGTTCTTCTTTGACGAGAAGAGCAATGCGAGGGTGCATTTTCCTCAGCTTTTGTTTGATAGGTTTGGCATCGGGAATGGTTACGATATTGTGGACCACTATGGTGGGGTCAATACCGGGCATGTCTGTGTAAGACCAAGTGAAAGCGTGGTTATGATCTTGGAGAAAAGAAGTGATGGCTTCCTGTTCAGCAGCATCTAAAGATTGTCTGATCTTTAGGATGTGTGGGTCATCCTGAGTATGAATGTTGATCTCGATAGTCGATTCATTCAACATGGTTTGTGTCTCAGAGGGTAACGACCGATGAATATATGAGTCTTCTGCACCAAGGTAGGTGAGTATGGATTCATCATCCAAACATTGAATGACATTAATTGTAGGTGTGTCATCATCGATCATTTCAGGATACAGGAATGGAAGAGTGGAAGGGGCCTCGCCTTCGTGTTGATAAGTCAAAGGCCCCAAGGAAATGGTGTTTATGAAAAAAAAAAGTTAGGGGGGATAGATTCAGGATCCATCGACTCTGTCGGTGAGGGTGGTGATGAAGGTGGAGCGGGTGAAGGTGGTGATGAAGATGAAGGTGGAGAAGGGCTAGGGTCCTCAATGAGTTCAATGTGGGCCTGTTTGGTAGGAGGTTCGGGGAAGCTGATACCACTACGGTCATTATGTTTGCAGGTGGTACATGGAATAACAGTATGGTGGCCTTGCTCGTAAAATCCAAAACCAAAACCCTTCCATGCACAGTGGTGCAGGAAGGTGTGGGTGAAATGGTGATTGGTAAGTGATTGGAAGTCAGCAGAAAATGGGTGGGGTTGTGATGGTGGTTCAGGTGTGTAAGTGGTAGTATCAAGTCCCCCATAGGTGAGACTAGTACGAAGATGAGGAGGACCATAAAGGAGGTGTTCTCCTATATGGTGATCATAGCGAGGGTGTTGGTGAAGGCTTCCATACTCGTGTGGAGTAAGGAATGTGTTGACACTATATAGGTGGTACTCCCCCAGAGTGAGGCATTGAAAAACACCTTCCAAGGGATCAGTGGTTGGTATGTAGGTAGCTGGAATGGATGATGTGTCAGAGGTCGATGCGGAGGTGGAGTTAATGGATTGGGAAGCTAATGGGTCAGCCATGGAGGTTATAGCAGTGGTAGGAATGGAGGAGGTATGTGTGGTGAAAGTAGTGGCTGTACTGGTAGGTGGAGGTGTAGGTGAAGTGGTATTGGTTGCGGAGGTAGACGGCTTGACAGGTATGAGCACATCATTGGGTCGGTAAAGCATGTTGCATGTTTTGAAAGGTGATGGGTCAGCTGGAATGGTATAAGTGTGTCCTTCATGTTCAAACTTTACACAACGATGCAAAGTGGAAGGAACACAACCCATGACATGGATCCAGGGTCTACCAAGCAACAAGTTATATTGGAATTCCCCCTCCAAAACATAAAACAATTCTGGAATAGTGTGGGGGCCCACACGAACATGAAGGATGACAGTGCCTAGTGTGGAGGTGATAGCATCATTGAATGAATGCAACATGACCAGATGTTTATGCATGTAATTGTCAGGTATGTGCATTTGAGAAAATGCATGGGATGAAATGATGTTAATGCTAGTGCCTCCATCAATCATCACATGGCGTACCTGTATGTCATCAATGTGGATAGAGATGAAGAGGGCTGGGTCTGGGTCATCATTTTGGTGTGGCGCGATCTCCTCCTCTGAGAAGCTAAGGGAGGCCACTTGGTGAACAAGGTGAGGTGAGGATGAAGGTGGTAATTTGGTGAGAGAGGCTACATGATGGGGTGTGATAATGGAGGCTACGGGTGTAGGGTCATTGGGTAAAACCTCAATAGATTGAAGAACCTCCATGAGGGCTTGACGATGGGATTCTGAGGTTTGGATGAGGTCATATAAGGACATTTTGAGGGGAGATTGGTGTAATTGTTTGAGCATGGTGCGATGTGTGATGCCATTAGAAATGGGGTATGTGGGGCCGTGGATAGTTATTTTAGGTATGGGTGTAGATGGTATGTTGGGTATAGGATTGGTTGGTGGGTCAGTTTCCTTTTCTTTTCCCTTCTGCACATGTGTAGTGACATGTATCATGTTGATTTGAGGGAAGTTGGCAAATGGAGAAGGTGTAGGGTGAGTGGTATAATGACATGAAGGAAAAAAACCTACTGGAGGAGAAAATCCATGTGAGGTCAGTTGGGCACAACGACATTTGGGTGGTGGCGTGGCAAGTTCTCTGATGTGAACCATGTTAATTTCAAATCTTGAGGGTGGCTCTAGGATGGTGAGGGTGGAGGTTGTGGTTGTTGAGTGGGCAGTGTGGGAATGGGTGTTGGTGAAGAAGGATCCTCATCAAGAAGGTCATCATCATCAAAGTTGGTTTCTGGTGGACACAATTAGATAAGGATGGTTTTCAAGGCCTTGTAGTTCTCCACATCATGCCCTGGCACATGATGGTATGCACAAATTTTAGTATCATCAAACCCTTTTGGCTTGGGTTTGAGGGGGTCATAAGGTCAGAGTGGCGGTAATGTGATAACAGAAGTCTCGAGGAGGTTGGTTAAAATTTTGGCATAGGACCCTGCTAGTGGATCACAATGGGAAGTGAATGTGGGTTTGGGTGTAGGTGTGGTTGATTGTTGAGGAACTATTTTTGGAAGAGGAGGAATAGGTCGAGCTATGGGTTTAGGTGCCGGTGTGGTTTTAGGTATCAGTCATGTTTGTTTGGGTAGGGGTATAATAGATGAACAGGTAGGAGGGTGTGGTAGAATTAGGGTTTAGGTTTTAGGGTTTAGGGTTTAGTGTTTAGGGTTTAGGGTTTATGGTTTAAGGTTTAGGGATTAGGATTTAGGGCTAACGGTTTATGATATATGGTTTAGGGTTCAGGGTTTAAGGTTTAGGGCTCAGGGTTCAATGTTTAGGGTTTAGGTTTTTGGATTTAGGGTTTACGATTTAGGGTTTAGGTTTTCAAGTTTAGTGTTTAGGATTTAGGGTTTAAGGCTTAGAGTTTAATGTTTATGACTTAGGTCTTAGAGATTAGGGTTTAGGTTTTATGTGTTGTGGATCAGGGTATAGCATATGGGTCTTCGTGCTCAACGTTTATGGTTTATGGCTTAGGGATAATGGTTTAGGTTTTAGTATTGAGAGGGTTTAGGGTTTAGGGCTAAGTGTTTAGTTTTTAGAGTTCATCGTTTACGGCTCATGGTTTTTGGTTTAGGGTTTAGGGTTTAGGGTTTAGTGTTTAGTGTTTAGATTTTAGTGTTTAGGGTTTAGGATTAAGGGTTAAGGGTTTAGGTTTTAGGGTTTAGGATTTAAATTTTAAACTTTAGGGTTAAGGGTTTAATATTTAGTGTTTGGGGTTTAGGGTTTACGGCTCATGGTTTAGGGTTATGGGTTTAGGGTTTAGGGTTTAGGTTTTAACGTTTAGGTTTTAGGGTTAAGGATTTAAATTTTAGTCTTTATGGTTAAGTGTTTAATATTTAGTGTTTGGGGCTTAGGGTTTAGGGTTATGGCTAAAGGTTTAGGGTTTAGAGTTTATTGTTTAGGGTTTAGGGCTTAGGGCTGAAGGGTAAGGCTTAGGTTTTAGGGGGTTTATGGTTTAGGTTTGTGTTCAAGATTTACAGTTTAGGGTTTATTTTTTAGGGTTTAGGGTTTATGGCTTAGGGTTTAAGATTTAGTGTTTAGGGTTTAATGTTTTGGGTTTAGTGTTTAAGATTTAGGTATCACAATTTAGGGTTTAGGGTTTAGTGTTTAAGGTTTAGGTTTTAGTAGGGGGTTTATGGTTTTGGTTTTTGGGTTTAGGGTTTAGGGCTCAAGGTTTAGTTTTTAGGGTTAATGGATTATGGCTAAGGGTTTAGGGTTTAAGTTTTAATATTTATTTATAGTTTAGGGTTTAGGGCTAGGAGTTTAGGGTATAGATTTTAGTGTTTATGGATTCATTTTTAGGGTTTAGGGTATAGGATTATGGGTAAGGGTTTAAGGTTTATGGTTTACAGTTTAGGGTTTAGGATTTAGGACTCAGGGTTTACGGTTTAAGGCTACGAGTTTACGGTTTAGGTCTTATGGTTTAGGGTTTAAGGTTTAGGGTTTAAGGTTTAGGGCTAAGGGTTAAGGATTTAGTGCTTAGAGTTTACTGTTTATGGTTTAGGGTTTAGATGTTTAGGGATTTGAGTTTACTATTTAGGGCTTAAGGGTTTATTGTTTAGGATTTAGGTGTATCAAGGATTAGGGTTTATGGTTATATGGGATAAAATGGATCAGGGTTTATGAGGGTATATACGATTCAAGGTTTTATTTTTCGATGTTTAGGATATAAGGTCTTAGGGATAATGGTTTAGGTTTTAAGATTGAGAGTGTTTAGGGTTTAGGGTTTTTTATTTTATTTTTAGAGTTTAGGGGTTAGGGGTTAGGGTTTAGGGCTTAGGGATAAGGGTTTAGTTTTTAGAGTTTAGGGTTTAGGGTTTATGGTTTTACAATTTAGGGTTTAGGTATTTAGAGTTTAGGGTTTAGGTTGTAAGGGTTTAAGGGTTAAGGGTTTATGGTTTAGGATTTAGGATTTATGGTTATATAGGGTTTAGTGTTTAGGGTTTATGGGTTTAATGGGAATTATGGGGTTTATGGTTTAGGTTTAGAGTTTATGGTTTAAGGTTTAGGGATTAGGATTTAGGGTGGTTTATGATATAGGGTTTAGGGTTTACGGGTTAGGGGTTTTTGGCTCAGGTTTTAGGGTTTAGGGCTTAGGGCTCAGGGCTAAGGGCTCCTCACTATTTAGGGTTTAGGGTTTATGGTTTATGGTTTACGGTTTAGGGTTTAGGGTTTAGGGTTTTTAGGGTTTAGGGTTTATTTAGGGTTTATGAGGTTTAGTAGGGTTTAGGGTTTAGGGTTTAGGGTTTAGGGTTTTAGGTCTTAAGGAGGGTTAGGGTTTAGGGGGTTTACGGTTTAGGGCTTAGGGTTTAGGGTTTAGTGTTTAGGGTTTATGGTTTAGGGTTTTAGGGTTTAGGGTTTAAGGTTTAGGGCTTATTGTTTAGAGTTTAGGACTAAGGGATTAGTGTTTAGGGTTTGTTTAGGGTTTATGCTATAGATTTTAGGGCTGAGTGTTTAGGGTTTTGGGTTTAGGGACTAGGTTAAGGGATTATAGGGTTTAGCGTTTAGGGTTTTTGTTTTATTTAAGGCTATATTTTTAAGGCTCAGGGTTTAGGGTTTAGGGTTAGGGTTTAGGTTATAGCATTTAGGGTTTAGGGTTTAGGATTTATGGTTTAGGGCTAATTTAGGGTTTAGGTTTTTTAGGGGTTTAGGTATTATGGTTTAAGGTTTATAGGTTTAAAGTTTAGTCTTTATAGGTCTAGGTTTAGTTCTATGGGTTTAGGGTTTAGGTTTACAATTCAAGGTTTAGGTTTAGGGTTTAGGGTTTAGGATTTAGGGGGTTTAGGGTTTAGTGTTTAGGGTTTACATTTAGGTTTAGGGTTTAAGGCTTTAGGGTTTAATATTTAGGTTTATGGTTTAGGTTTATTTCAAGTGTTTAGGGTTTAGGGGGTTTAGGGTTTAGGGTTTTAGTGTTTTTGGTTTAGGGTTTAGGGTATAGGTTTAAGGACTCCGGGTTTTGGGCTTATGGGTAAGCATTTTTTGTTTTGGGTTTAGTGTTTATTATTTTTTGTTTACTTTTTAGTTGTTAGGGATCAAGGTTTAGGGTTTAGGGATCATAGTTTAGGGTTTAGGTTTTAAGTATTAGGGCTTATTTTTTAGCATTTAGGGTTTAAGGTTTAGGGTTTAGGGATATGGGTGTAGGATTTAGGGTAGTTATGGTTTAGGGTTGGGGGTGTAGGGTTTTGTTTTTTGGGTTTAATGTTAAGGGCTCAGGGATTAGGGTTTATGTTTAAGGGTTTTTTGTTTATTTTAGGGTTTAGGGTTTAGGACTAAGGGTTTATGGTTAAGGGTTTAGTATTTAGGGTTTAGGATTTAGGGTTTAGTGCTTAGTGTTTAGGGTTTAGGGTTTTGGGTGTATGGCTAGGGTTTTAGGATTTAGTGTTCATGGCCTAGGATTAGGGTTTAGGGTTTATGGTTTACTGTTTAGGGTTAAAGGGTTAGGGTTTAGTTTTTAGGGTTTAGTGTTTATTGTTTAGGGTTTAGGGTTTAGGGGTTAGGGTTTAGGGATTATGGTTTAGGGTTTAAGGTTTAGGTTTTATGGTTTAGGGGTTAGGGCTAAGGGTTTAGGATTTAGGTTTTTGGGTGTTTAAGGTTTAAGGTTTAGGGTTTGGTTTTTGGGGCTCAATTTTTAGGTTTTAGGATTTATGATTTAGGGTTTAGGATTTAGCACTTAGATTGTCGAGTTTAGGGTTTATGGCTAAGGGTTTAGGGTTTAAGATTGATGGTTAAGGCTTTACTATTTTGTTTTAAGTCTAGGAATTTAGGGTTTAGGGTTTAGGGATGGAGATTTAGGGTTTAGATTTTAGGGTTTAGGGCTCAGGGTTTAGGGTTTAGGGATCAGGGTTATAGGATTTAGGATATAGGGTTTATGGTTTAGTGTTTAGGGTTTAGGGTGTTTAGGGTTTAAGGCTCATGGTCTAGGGTTCAGGGTTTATATTTTAAGGTTTAGGGTTTAGGGTTTATATTTTAGTGTTTAACGTTTAGCATTTAGTGTTAAGGGATTAGGGTTTAGGGTTTAGGGCTAAGTATTTAGGGTTTAGGGTTTAAAGTTTAGGGCTTAGGACTTAGTATTTATTGTTTAGGGATATGGGTGTACTATTTAGGGTTAAGGGTTTAATGTTTAGGGATTAGGGTTTATTGTTTAGGTCTTAGGATTTAAGGTTTAGGGCTAAGGGATTACAGTTTAGGGCTTAGGGTTTATGGTTTAGGGTTTATGGGGTTTAAAATTTAGGGTTTATTTTTTATGGTTTAGGGTTTAACATTTAGGGTTTAGTGTTTAGGGCTTAGGGTTTAGGGTTTAGGGTTTAGGGTTTCTTGTTTAGGGTTTAGGAAGAAGGATTTATGATTTAGGGTTTAGGATTTAGCAATTTAAAGTTTGTTTTTTAGGGTTTATGGGTAAGGGTTTAGGGTTTAGGGTGTTTTTTAGGGATAGGTGTTTACGGTTTAGGGTTTAGGGCTCAAGGTTAAGTGTTAAGGGTTAATGGTTTAGGGTTTAGGGATAAGAATACCGGATATAGGGTAAAGGGTTTAATGTTTAGGGTTTAGGGTTTAGGTTTAAGGCTTAAGGATCAAGATTTAGGTTTCACAGTTTATGGTTTAAGGTTTAGGATTTAGGGTTTAGAGTTTAGGGTTTAGGGTTTGGGGTTTAGGATTTAGGGTTTAAGGTTTAGGGCTAAGGATTTAGGGTTTAATATTTATGGTTTAGGGTTTATAGTTTAGGGCTATGGGTTTATTGTTTAGGGTTATGGGGTTTACAGTTTAGGGTTTATGATTTCAGGGTTTATAGTTTTTGTTTTAGGTATTTAGGTTTAGGGACTTAGGGTTTAGGGTTTAGGGTCTAGGGTTTAGGTTTTAGGGTTTAGAGTTTTACAGTTTAGTTTTTAGGTTTTAAATTTTTGGATTTAGGGCTTAGAGTTTAGGGTTTAGAGGGTTTAGGGTTTACGGGCTTCAGGGTTTAGTGTTTAGGGTTTAGGGTTTAGGGTTAGGGGTTTAGGGTTTAGGGTTTAGAGTTAGGGTATAGGGTCTATGGTTTAGGGTTTAGGGCATAGGGTTTAGGGGTTAGGGTTTAAGATTTAGGGTTTAGGGTTTAGTGCTTAGGGTTTGGGGTTTAGGGTTTAGGGATTAAGGTTTATTGTTTAGGGTTTAGGATTTAGGTTTTAGGGTTTAGGGTTTACGGGGTTTATAGTTTAGGGTTTAGGGTTTAGGATTTATGGTTTAGTGTTTATGGTTTAGGGTTTAATATTTAGGGTTTAGGGTTTAGTTTTCATTTAGGTTTAGGGTTTAGTGTTTAGGGTTTACAGGGTTCATGTTTTAGGGTTTAGGGTTTAGGGTTTAGGGTTTATGGATTTAGGTTTTAGGGTTTAGGTTTTATGGTATAGGGTTTAGGGTTTAGGGCTTGGGGTTTAGTGATTAGGATTTAGGGTTTAGGGTTTAGGGTTTAGGGCTCATGATGTTAGGGTTTAGGGCTCATGGCTAGGGTTTAATGTTTAGGGATTTAGGGTTTAGGTTTTAGGGTTTAGGGATTAGAGTTTAGGGTTTATGTTTAGTGGTTTAGGTCTTAGGGTTTAGGATTTAGGGCTAACAGATTAGGATTTAGGGTTTATGGGTTAAGGTTAGGGTTTATAGGGTTTATGGCTTGTTATAGGTTTATATTTAGGGTTTAGGTTTTAGGGTTTATGGTTTAGGGTTTAGTGGTTGAAAGGGTTTAGTGTTTAGGGTTTAGGTTTAGGGTTTAGGGATTTTAGGGTTTAGGATTTTAGGGTTTAGGGTTTAGGGCTTAGGGCTTTGTTTTTAGAGTTTATGGTTTAGGGTTTATGGTTTAGGGTTTAGAGTTTAGGGTTTAGGGTTTAGGTTTTAGTGTTTAGGGTTTAGGGTTAAGGGTTAAGGGTTTAAGTTTTAAGAGGTTTTAGGATTTAGAATTTTAACATTTAGGGTTTAGGGTTTAGGGTTTAGGGTTTAGTGTTTAGGGTTTAGGGTTTATGGCTCATGGTTTATTGTTTAGGGTTTAGGGTTTATGATTTAGGTTTAGGGTTTAGGATTTAGGGTTTAAGGTTTAGGTTTAAGGGTTTAATATTTAGGGTTTAGGGACTTAGGGTTTAGGGTTTAGGGTTAATATTTTATGGTTTAGTGTTTAGGGTTTAGGGCTATAAGGATTAAGGTTTAGGGTTTAGTGTTCTATTTATGGTTTAGGGTTTAGGGTTTAGGGTTTAAGGTTTAGGGTTTAGGGTTTATGGGTTTATTGTTTAGGGATTAGGTTTTAGGGTTTAGGGCATAGGGTTTAGGTCTCATGGTTTTGGGTTTAAGGTTTAGGGATATTGGATTATAGTTTAGGGGTTAGGTTTTAGGGTTTAGGGTTTAGGTTTTAGGGTTAAGGGTTTAGGGTTTAGTGTTTTAGATTAGGGCTTTAGGGTTTTAGGGATTTAGGGTTTAGGGTTTATGGTTTATGGTTGGTTTTGGGTTTTGGGTTTAGGGTTTATGGTTTAGTGTTTAGGGCTCAGTTTTTGGGGTTTATGTTTTAGGGTTTAGGGTTTTTGGATTTAGGGTTCAAGGGTTTAGGGTTTAGGGTTTAGGGTTTATGGTTTAGGGATTTACATTTTAGTGTTTAGGGTTTAGTATTTAGGGTTTAGGGTTTAGATTTTAGGGTTTAGGGTTTAGGGTTGAGGGATAGGGGTTTCGGGTTTAGAGTTTAGGGCTAAGTGTCTATGGTTTAGGGTTTAAGATTTATTTTATAGGGTTTAGGGTTAAATATTTAGTGTTTGGGGTTTAGGGTATAGGGTTTATGGGTCAAGGTTTAGGTTTTAGGGTTTAAGGCTGAGGGTTTAGGGTTTAGGGGGTTTACAGTTTAGGTTTTATTGTTTAGGATTTATGGTTTAGGGTTTAGGGTTTAGGGTTTAGGGCTTAGGGTTTACGATTTAGTGTTTAGGATTTAGGGTTTAGGATTTAGGGTTCATGATGGTTTAGGGTTTAGTGTTTAGGGTTTAGGGTTTATGGTTTATGGTTTAGGTTTTAGGTTTTAGGGTTTAGGATTTAGGGATTAGGGTTAAGGTTTTACAGTATAGGGTTTAAGGTTTAAGTTTTAGGGTTAAGGGTTAGGGTTTAAGGGTTTAGGGTTTAGGGTTTAGGGCTCAGGGTTTAGGTTTAGGGTTTAGGGTTGAGGGTTTATGGTTTAGGATTTAGTGTTTAGGGTTTAGGTTTTTGGGTTCAGGGTTTAAGGTTTAGGGTTTATTTTTTACGGTTTAGGGTTTAATATGTAGGGTTTAGCATTTAGGGTTTAATATTTATTGTTTGGGGCTTAGGGTTTACTTCTCAAGATTTAGGGTTTATATTTTAAGGTTTAGGGTTCATGGCCGAGGGTTTAGGGTTTAGGGTTTAGGTTTTAGGGTTTAAAGTTTAGGTTTAAGGGTTTAGGGACTATGGTTTATTTTTAGGGTTTATGGTTTAGGGTTTATGGTTTAGGGTTTAGGGTTTAGGGTTTAGGGTTTAGGTTTTACGTTTAGGG
>JAHRHJ020001121.1:955000-962500 GCA_019776745.2 Taxus chinensis
CACAAACAGGAACAAGGAAGCCCGAATCGGGTGGTTCAGAGAAATTTGTCCCAGATAGTTTGGGACATTAGGGCCAAAGGTACACGTTTAAGGACGTTAGGGTGAAGTGGCCGAAAAGAGAAAGGGGTTTGAATCAGAGCGTGACACGTGTTTAAGGGGAAGCGCAATGGAAATTGGCTAAGTGTTTTTTGGCCAAAAAATTTCAAAGGGCAAGGTTTGAAGGGTTAGCCCGAGCTAATAGACACAGGACATGTGTCCTAAGGTAGGGGAGTTCGGAGCCAGGGAAAGACTTAGGAAAATTTGACAAAAGTCTTGGGCCAAAAAATTAAAAGACAAGGATGACCCCGTGCCCCTGTCCTCCAACCAGATGCATGCCACGTGTCCCAAGTGGTGGGGGCGGGGGGAAAAAATGGAAAATTTTCCAAAGTTATAGAAAAGTCAAAATTTTCAAAGGAAATCGGTTTGTGGAAAGGGAAGGAGAGAGAATTTGCTCATCCAATCAGCAGGTCTGACACGTGTCATCCAAGTGGCAGAGCGCGGGAAAAAATTCAAAATCCGTTTTGGCCTTTTTTTGCCCTAAATCTTCAGATCGCCATATCTTTCGATCCAGAGCTCAGATTTTCACGTTCTTTATATCAATGGAAAGCTGGTGAAATTCTCTACATGATTCTGGGGTCAATCTTGCATTTTGGTTCAGTTTGGAGAGAGAAAATCAAGAAACGTCTCTCGTGGTAATAGCCAGAAGTGTTTCAACAACCAGCTTTAATAATGGCTAGAATTTGACAGTTTCATGCTCAACAAAGTTTTTGCACATGGGGCATTCTTCACAGCATGGCCATAATGAGTTTCAAAACTATTTTAATGAAGATGTGTTTTAGAATGGTTGGGGTAGATCTGTTTTCCTCTCTTTCCCTCTCTCATGGGCTCGACCCATGCATTGTAAAAAGCCAGATTTGGCTCATTTTTAAGGGTGGAACAGAAGTTGTTCATCTTTTCAGCTCTGCCCTCCCTTCTTTTCTTCTCTAGGGTTGAAAATGGAGTTCGAACCTCCTCCCTTGCTCTGTAATGGTGTTTTTTCCTTTTACTATTGAAATGATGTTCTGTGCAAACTTCTGGAGCAACAAAAATGTGTTTTGTGATGCATCTGTCCATCCTTGCTCATTTTTTTGCTTGTTTTCTTCTTGCCTCTCTTCATTGCAGGTATTTGTGCATGTTTGAATCTTCATTACAGGTCTGGAGCTGTGTTCATGGAGTTTTGGGACATTTTCTGTGTGAAATCTATCCTTGGGCCTGTGATGCATCTGTCCATCCTTCCCATTGCTCACCTCTCCTTGTTCCATGGCAGTTTTGATAGATGTTCAACATTTTCCTTCTCTGGTGTATCACCGTTTTAGTGTAGGCTCTTTTTTGTTTTTCTCTTCTCTCTCTCTCTGTCTCCTTGGCATGGTTAGATTAGGATTAGATTAGCTTGCCTGCACTGGAATAGCTTGTGGCAGGTAGTTTAGGAAGAGGAACCAGCCTTCTCTGGAGATTCCTTTCTCATTTTGCAAGTCCCACACTTGGAGAAAGGATTCAATGTTGTGCAATCACACTGGATGCTAGAGTGATCAACCTAGAAATCTGATCAACATCCAGGGGTGCTGTGATTTTTCAACAGTTTTGGCACTAACAGTTTTGGCACGCCCGGTGGGACCTTAGAGGTCTTCCACTTCATCTTTTGCAGGTTGGTGTGTTCCTGTGAAGATTTCAGCCTTTGGAGGCACTTGCAAACACATCTGGCGACTCCATCTGATCAGCAACCCATTTCTGAAGTTGCAGACCTATTTTTCATCCATTCCCATCCATCCTTCTTTCCATCCCTTTCATTCTTTTCCATTCCATGAAGTTGTGCAATCATGACTTCATTTCCATCATGGAACTCACATTTACAACAGCAGCAATGTTTCCCACCTCCAACATGTTTTTTAAATCCTCCAAATCAGCATTTTGAACAAATTCAAAATCAGCATGCATACCCATATGAGCAGCAATGCCAAAATCAGTTTGGCTATGGAGCTTTCCAAGAGCAAGAGTATGCATATAATGAAGACAATCAGATGCAAGATGCTGGTCTGTTGGAGAAAATCCAAAAGATGGAGGTAAAGATGGTGCAGTCCAGAGCAACAGCTCAAATGAGAGCTTTCAGAATTGGTTGCAGGACTCCTTGTCCATGGGGAGGCCCTTTTCCAAGACACTTCAGCCCTCAGGAGAAGCTGGACTTCATGATGAAGATGCTGCCCCAACTTGCACAATGGACAGCAGAAATAGAGGCCTATACACTTGTTGTTGAACAACCTTGTCAATGGGTAAGTTCTACACCATCATCTGGTTTTTCTCTTCCCATTACTCAAGCAGCACCATCTCATTTGGAATTGCAAATTCTAAACTCCCCATCTGCTGTCCCAAATGTTGATCCCATGTCTCCACCTCTCAGTCTTCCACCACACCTCAATTCTTCTTTCCTTTTTCCTTCCAAACAGTCATCCCCTCCACAAGAGCTAAAAGAAATACACTCTCCCCCAAAGAAACAAGAGGTTTCACCTCCTCTACCACCACAAAAAATTGCCAAATCAATTGAGTTACAACCCATCCCTCCTCTTGCATTCCCAATTCCATGTGGGGAAGAAGAAATTGCAAAAATCAGTCATGAAGGACAGCAAGAAGAGGAGCCCAACAGAAAAGAAATGACAGACAACTTGAAGTTTGGGCTGCCAAATTTGGGATGACAAAGATCCCCTTGATGGTTAAACCTACAGAAGAGGAAGAGGTTAAGACTGATTTTTGGCAGCAGAAGAAGACATCAATCAGGTCAGAAAGTAGTGTCCATGTTGGACTGAAGGGAATTCAATTCAAGTTGCACAATCAGCCATAAAGGAAGAAAAGAAGAAGATCTTGCAGTCCCAACTTGTCCTCTAGAGCAGCAGATTGAAGAGTTTGACTTGACAAACTTCATGCTGGAGGAAGAGTTCAATCAAGAGCAAGATTGTCTTCAAGTATTGGAGGAAGGAGAAGCTGCTCCAAATCCAAAAGAAGAGGAGCACATTCTAGTTGTGGAGGAGAAAATTGCAGATCCAAGGGCTTTGAGCACAAAGCAGGCTACAGGAGAACCTTCAGTTCTTCTTTCTACTTCACCTCTCTCAAGTTCTAGTACTGAAGAGGAGTTTGATCTCTCAAACTCAATGTTGGAGGGATGAAAGAAACCATGGTGGTCAAGTTACAGATCAAGAGACACCATGGAGGAAGTTGAACATTTGCAGCAGGACAGCCATGAGGCAGTTTATCTGTCAGATTTGGAGGACTGTTTTGATGGAGAAGAGCCGGTTGAGTTTCCACCATTCTCTCTTTCATCATCCACATTCCAAACACTTGAGTCTGCTGTCATGAAGGAGAACATTCATTTGCAGCAGCCTGCATCTTATAGCAGCTCTTTGGAACCAAGATTGGAAGATTTTAATCTTTCATGTTCTTCATTGGAGGAAGAGAAAGGACAGAGGAATTTCACCATTTCTTCCACACCATCCATTCAAGGTCTACAAGAAGACTCCATTTTTGGAGTTGAAAATCAGAGCTATGGGCATATCAAATGGATCAGACCTTGCCCAATCAGGTATTTGGCTTCATTGGAGCCAAAGGAGAAGTCACAACCAGTCATGCTTGCTTCTGAGCATGAGGGTGAGCTACAAAGTACCAAGGATCAGCTGTCATACCTCTTCAATCCAAATGCAGAGCAACTAAAAGAGGTATTGAATTTTCCTTCAGCTGATACCTTGATGATTTGGGTGGAAGACCAGCTTCTTGTTGATTTTCCACTCATCCTAACAGCCATGATCAGCTCCAAATCAATTGCATGGCTGCCACTTTTGAGAAAGGGAAGCTATTTCTCACAACCAATTGCAGGGTTTGTTTAGCTTGCCTTTGCTTCCAGTTAGAGTAGAGTAGGTAGGTTTGCTTTCAGTAGAAGAAGTGCTTGTGCACACTCTGCATGTTCCATTTGGAGCATGTATGATTTTCAGTTCTGTACATAGTTTTTGTGGTGCTGGTTTTGCTCTTGCACAGTCCATTTCAGTGGCATTTTGGTGAGAACGACTCCATTTCAGTGGGTTTCAAGTGGTTCAGAGGGAGGTTTTCAAAGTTCAGATCAGTTGCAGGTTACAACTCATGACTCCATGCCCAATGGATGCTTCAGGCAACTGGTAACTTCATCTAGCAGGTAGATGACCCCGCTGAGTCGCCAAAACTGTTATCCAAAATTCACCCCCCAGGGTAATTTTGATAACATGCATCAGAATATTCAAGTCCCAGGCAAATAGATTGATTCAAGGCCCAAAATCATGTTTTTTGGGGTCCCCTCGGCTTCTTTCTAACTCTCCCATCCAAGAAGAAAACCCAACGGGTTAGAAAAGGTGAAAAAAATGCAAAAAACCAAGCTTGGGGCCGAAAAATACAGAGAAAATGGCTAAGTCCTAGTCCAGGCGGTCCTTGGGACAGTTGGGACGTCGGAGCACGAATCGGCCGAAAATCCGCCAGGCGGTCTGCGTAGCATTTGGGACAGTTGGGACATCGGGACGTGCGGGGCGTGAAAAGCTAAACCGGCCAAAAAAAATGAAGAAAATTGCCTAAGTCTTGCTTCGCTCGGTTTGGGATAGTTGGGACAAAAGTACACGTAAGACGCGGATCAGCCGGTTTGGCACAAGTCAGTCCATTTCGGGCGGTTCGGAGAGATTTGTCCTAGGCAGTCTGGGACAGTTGGGACAAAAGTACGCGGAGGACGCGAACCGGCCCGGTTCGGCCGAAACAGGGACTTTCATTTGGGACATCCGGGCCAAAAGTACGCGTGGGACGTAAAAAGCTGAAAGTTTCGAGAGCCAATGGAATCTTGCCACGTGTCTTCGCCGCAAACAGGAACAAGGAAGCCCGAATCGGGCGGTTCAGAGAAATTTGTCCCAGACAGTTTGGGACATCCGGGCCAAAAGTTTGAGGGACGAGAAAAATTTGGCCGAAAAGAGACAAGGAGGCCCCAGACGTTTAAATCACAGTGTGACACGTGTCACAAGGGGAAGCGCAATGGAAATTGGCTAAGTGTTTTTTGGCCAAAAAATTTCAAAGGGCAAGGTTTGAAGGGTCGGCCCGAGCTAATAGACACAGGACACGTGTCCTAAGGTGGGGGAGTTCGGAGCCAGGGAAAGACTTAGGAAAATTTGACAAAAGTCTTGGGCCAAAAAATTAAAAGACAAGGATGACCCCGCGCCCCTGTCCTCCAACCAGATCATGCCACGTGTCCCAAGTGGCGGGGGCGCGGGGAAAAAATGGAAAATTTTCCAAAGTTAAAAAAGTCAAAATTTTCAAAGGAAAACCCATAGAAAGGGAAGGAGAGAGAATTTCTCATCCAATCAGAGCCCGACACGTGTCATCCAAGTGGCAGAGTGTTGGGAAAAAATTCAAAATAAAAAATTCAAAATCCGTTTTGGCCTGTTTTTTGCCCTAAATCTTCAGATCGCCATAACTTTGATCCAGAGCTCGGATTTTCACGTTCTTTATATCAATGGAAAGCTGGTGAAATTATCTACATGATTCTAGGGTCAATCTTGCATTTTGGTTCAGTTTGGAGAGAGAAAATCAAGAAACGTCTCTGGCACGTGGTAATGGCCAGAAGTGACGTTTCAACAACCAGTTTTAATGCAGAATGGGTTGCATTCTTCTCCAGTATGGTCAGAAGTGATGTCAGGGCATGGGTCTGTACCACCCATGCTAGATTTTAATGCATCTGCAATGGTTGAGGAACTTACATGTTTTCTCACATTTCTCTCTCATGGGCTCGACCCATGCATTGTATAAAGGCAGATTTGGCTCATTTTTCAAAAAGTGGTTCATCTTTTCAGCTCTGCCCTCCCTTCTTTTCTTCTCCAGGGTTGAAAATGGAGTTCGAACCTCCTCCCTTGCTCTGTAATGGCATTTTTTCCTTTTACTATTGAAATGATGTTCTGTGCAAACTTCTGGAGCAACAAAAACGTGTTTTGTGATGCATCTGTCCATCCTTGCTCATTTTTGCTTGTTTTCTTCTTGCCTCTCTTCATTGCAGGTATTTGTGCATGTTTCTAATGTTCATTATAGGTTTGGAGCTGTGTTCATGGAGTTTTGGGACATTTTCTGTGTGAAATCTATCCTTGGGTTTGTGATGCGTCTGTCCATCCTTCCCATTGCTCACCTCTCCTTGTTTCATGGCAGTTTTGATAGATGTTCAACGTTTTCCTTCTCTGGTGTATCACCATTTTAGTGTAGGTTCTGTTTTTCCCTTTTCTCTCTCTCTCTCTGTCTCCTTGGCATGGTTAGATTAGTATTAGATTAGCTTGCCTGCACTGGAATAGCTTGTGGCAGGTAGTTTAGGAAGAGGAACCAGCCTTCTCTGGAGATTCCTTTCTCATTTTTGCAAGTCCCACACTTGGAGAAAGGATTCAATGTTGTGCAATCACACTGGATGCTAGAGTGATCAACCTAGAAATCTGATCAACATCCAGGGGTGCTGTGATTTTGCACTAACAAGTACAATGTTTAGGGTATAGGATTAAGGTTTTAATGGTTTAGGGTTTAGGTATTAATATTTAGATTTTAGGTGTTTATGGTTTTAGGGTTTAGGGTTTAGGGTTTAGGGATTTTAGGGTTTAAGGGTTGGGTTTAGGGTTAGGTTTAGGGTTTAGGGTTTTATGCTTTAATTTTAGGGTTTAGGGTTTAGGAATTTAGGGTTTAGGGTTTTTGGATTTAGGGTTTAGGGTTTATGGCTTAGTGTTTAGGGTTTAGGATTTAGGGTTTAGGGTTTATGTTTTAGAGGTTAGGGTTTAGGGATATAGTGTTTAGGGTTTAGGGCTTATTCTAAGGGTTTAGGGGTTAGGGTTTAGGGTTAGGGTTTAGGGTTTAGGGTTTAAGGGTAAGGGTTTATTAGTTTTTAGGGTTTAGGGTTTGGTGTTTAGGGTTTAGAATAGGATTTTATGGTTTAGGGTTTATGGTTTAGGGTTTAGGTTCATGGTTTAGTTTTCAGGGCATGGGTTTAGGGTTTAGGTTTATAGGGTTTAGGGTTAAGGTTTTTTTTACGGTTTATGGTTTAGGGTTTTATGGTTTAGGGTTTAGGGATCAGAGTTTAGGGTTTAGGGATTTATCGTTTATGGTTAAAGGGTTTATGGTTTAGGGTTTAGGGTTTAGGGTTTAGGGTTTATGTTTTAGGTTTAGGGTTTAGGGTTTAGGGTTTAGGGTTAAGGTTTTAGGTTTATGGTTTTAGGATTTAGGGCTAGGTTTTAGGGTTTAGGGTTTAGGGTTTTAGGGTTTATGGTTTATAGTTTAGGATTTATGTGTTTAGTTTTCATTTTAGGGTTTAGGGATAGGGTTTATGGTTTAGGGTTTAGGTTTAGGGTTTAGGGTTTAAGATTTAGGGTTTAGGGATAATGGTTTTAATTCTTAGGTTTAGGGTTT
>JAHRHJ020001121.1:967500-975000 GCA_019776745.2 Taxus chinensis
TAGGTTTTAGGGTTTAGGTTTACGGTTTAGGGTTTAGGGCTTAGGGTTTAGGGTTTAGTGTTTATGTTTTACAGTTTAAGGCTATGGTTTAGGGTTTATGGTTTAAGGGTTTAGGGTTTAGATTGTTTAAGGGTTTAGGGTTTCATAATTTAGGGTTTAGGGTTTAGGGTTTTTAGGGTTTAGGGTTATAGGATTTTTAGGGTTTAGGGTTTAAGGTTTTAGGGTTTAGGGTTTAGTAGGTTAGTATTAGGTTTAGGGTTTAGGTTTAGGCTCAAGGTTTAGGGTTTAGGGTTTATGGTTTATTATTTAGATTTTATTTTTTAGGGTTTAGGGTTTAGTTGTTAGGGTTTAGGGTTTAGTACTCATGGGTTTAGAGTTTAGGGATTAAGGGTTTAGGGTTTAGGGTTAAAGGTTTATGGTTTAGGGTTTAGGGTTTTATGGTTTAGGATTTAATGGTTTATGGTTTAGGGATTAGAGTTTAGTGATTAGGGAATATGGTTTAAGGTTTATGGCTAAGGGTTTAGGGCTTAGGGTTTATGGGGTTTATAGTTTATGGTTAAGGGTTTATGGTTTAGGGTTTATGGGGTTTAGGGTTTATGGTTTAGGGTTAGGGTTAGTTTTAGTTTAGGATTTAGGGTTTAGGGTATAAGGTTTAGGGCTTAGTGTTTATGGTTTATGTTTAGGGTATTAGGTTTAGAGTTTAGGATTTAGGGTTTAGGGTCTAGGGTTTATTGTTTAGGGTTTAGGTAAGGATTTAGGGTTTAGGGTTTAGGTTTAAGGTTTTAGGGTTTAGGGTTTAAGGTTTATGTATTTAGGGCTCAGGGTTTAGGGGTTAGGATTTATGTTTAGGGATTATTTTTAGGGTTTAGGGTCCTAGGGTTTAGGGTTTATGGTTTAGAGTTTAGGGTTTAGGGTTTAGTGCTCAGGATTTAGGGTTTAGGGGGTTTGGAATTTAGGGTTTAGGGTTTAAGGTTTAGGGTTTAAGGTTTAGGGTTTAGGGTTTAGGGTTTATGGGTTTAGGGTTTAGGGCTCATGGGTTTAGAGTTTAAGGTTTAGGGTTTAGGGTTTAGGGTTTAGGGTTTAGGGTTTAGGTTTAGGGTTCATGGTTTAGGGTTTAGGGTTTAGGGTTTAGACTTTAGGGTTTAGGGTTTAGGTTTTAGGGATCAAACTTTAGGGTTTAGTGATCAGGGTCTAGGGATCAAGGTTTAGGGTTTTAGTTTTAGGGTTTACGGATCTAGCATTTACGGTTTAGGATTTAGTTTTTAGGGTTTAGATTTTAGGGTTTAGGGTTTAGGTTAAGGATTTTAGGGTTTATTGTTTATGGTTTATGGTTTAAGGGGATTACGATTTAGGGTTTATGATTTAGGTTTTATGGTTTAGGGTATAGTGTATAGGTTTTATGGTTTAGGGTATAGTGTTTAGGTTTTAGGGTTTAGCTTTAAAGGTTTAGGGTTTAGGGTTTATGGTTAAAGGTTTAAGGGTTTAGGGTTTAGGGTTTAGGGTTTAGGGTTTTAGCAGTTTAAGGTTTAGGGTTTAGGGTTTAGGGTCAGTTTAGGTTTAGGTTTAGGGTTTAGGGTTTAGGTTTTAGGGTTTAAGGGGTTTATGGTTTAATGTTTAGCGTTTATGGTTTAGGGTTTATGGTTTAGGGTTTAGGGTTTAGTTTAGGTTTAGGGTTTAGGGTTTTAGTTTTAGGGTTTAGGGTTTAGGGCTCAGGTTTTAGGTTTTTAGGGTTTAAGGTTTATGGTTTAAGGGTTTAGGGTTTAGGGTTTAGGGTTTAAGATTTTAGGGTTTAGGGTTTAGGTTTAAGGGTTTTAGGATTTATTTAGGGTTTAGGGTTTAGGGCTTTAGGGTTTAGGGTTTAGGGTTTAGGGTTTTAGGTTTTAGGGTTTATGGTTTAGTGGTTTACAATTTAGGGTTTAGGGTTTATTTAAGGTTTATGGTTTAGGGTTTAGGGTTTAGAGTTTAGGGCTAAGGGTTTAGGGTTTAATGTTTAGGGTTTAGGGTTTAGGGTTTAGTGTTTAGGGTTTATGGTTTATGGTTTCAGGGTTTGGGTTTTTAGGATTTAGGGTTTAGGGCTAGGGTTTAGGGTTTAGGATTTAGGTTTTAAGGTTTAGGCTAGGCGTTTAGGGTTTAGGGTTTATGAATTTAGGGGGTAAGTTTAGGGTTTAGGGTTTAGGGTTTAGGTCTTAGGGTTTAGGGTTTAGGGTTTAGGGCTAAGGGTTAAGGATTTAGTGTTTAGAGTTTATCATTTAGGGATTATGGTTTAGGGTTTATGGTTCCAAGCTTATTGTTTAGAGATTTAGGGTTTAAGGTTTATAGGATTTAGGGCTCAGGGTTTAGTGTTTAGGAGTCTATTTTATGGTTTATAGGTTTAGGGTTTAGGGTTTAAGCTCAGGTTTATAGGGTTTTCCCATTTCATTTAGGTTTAAGGTTGTTTAGCTCAATGGATTAAGGGTTTAAGGCTTAGTGTTTAGGGTTTATGGTATTTATGGTTTATGTTTTAGGGTTTAGGTTTTATTAAGGTTTAGGTTTTTAGATTAAGGTTTAGAAAATCCCTTAGGGTTTTGGGTTTTAGGGTTTAGGGGTAAGGTTTAGGGTTTAAGGGTTTAGGGCTTAGCATTTTAGGGTTTTGGTTTTAGGGTTTATTGTTTAGGTTTTAGGTTAGGGTTTAGGGTTTAGGGTTTAGGGCTTAGGGTTTAGGGTTTAGGGTTAAGGGTTTAGGAGTTTAGGGTTTATGGTTTATAGCTTATTTTAGGTTTTAGTTTTAGATTTAGGTTTAGGGTTTTAGTTTTAGGGTTTTTTAGGGTTTAGGGTTTAGGGTTTAGCGATTAGGGTTTATGGTTTTAGGGTTTATGGGTTTAGGGTTTAAGTCTTAAGGTTTAGCATTTAGTATTTAGGGTTTAGGGTTTAGGGTTTAGGGTCTATGGTTTAGGTTTAGAGTTTAGGGTTTAGGGTTTAGAGGTTTATTTTAGTGTTTAGTGTTTAGGGTTTAGGGTTTTTAGCGTTTAGGTTTAGGGTTTAGAGTTTGGTTTAAGGTTTAGGGTTTAGGGTTTAAGGTTTAGGGGTTTAGGGTTTAGTTTAGGGTTTACTCAGAGCACGGGGTTTAGGGTTTAGGGTTTCGAGTTTAGGGAATAGGGTTTAGAGTTTAAGGTTTAGGGTATTTGGTTTAGGGTTTAGTGTTTAGGGCTCATAGGTTTATGGTTTAGAGTTTAGTGTTTGTTTAGGGATTCATGGTTTAGGGGGGTTTAGGTTAAGGTTTAGGTTTTAATGTTTGTTTAGGGTTTAGTGGTTTAGGGTAGGGTTAGGGTTTATGGTTTAGGGTTTATTGTTTAGGATTTATGGTTTAGGGTTTAGGGCTTATGTTTAGGGTTTAGTCATGGTTTAGGGTTTAGGTGTTTATGGTTATTTATTGGGTTTAGGGTTCAATTGTTTAGGGTTTAGGGTTTAGGGGCTATTTAGGGTTTTAGGGTTTAGGGTTTAGGTTTAGGGGTTAAGGGTTTAGGGTTTAGGTTTTAGGGTTTAATGATCATTGTTTAGGGTTTAGGTTTTAGGGTTTAGTTTAAATTTTAGGTATTTAGGTTTAGGTTTAAGATTTAAGTTTAGGGTTTAGGGCCTAGGGTTTAGGGTTTAGAGTTTAGGGTTTATGGTTTTTATTTAAGGTTTATGGGGTTAGGGCTTAGGGTTTAAGGGTTAAGATTTATGGTTTAGGGACTCAAGGTTTAGGGTTTAGGATTTAGGGTTTATGTTTAAGGTTTAGGTTCTAGGGTTTAGGGTTTAGGGCTTTAGGTTTAGATTTTAGGGTTTCTATTTTAATTTATGGGGTTTAGGATTTAGCTCATGTTTTTTAGGGTTTATGGTTTAGGATTTTTATTTAGGATCATAGGGTTTATAGTTTAGGGCTTAGGGTTTAGGGTTTAGGTTTTAGGGTTAAGGATTTAGTGTTTAGGGTTTATGAGGATTTAGGGATTTTAAGGGTTTAGGGTTTATAGGGTTTAGGGTTTATGGTTTAGGGTTTAGGTTTAGGTTTAGTTAAGGTTTAGGTTAGGGTTTAGGGTTTAGTGTTTAGGGTTTATGTTTAGGGTTTAATAGGGTTTAGTGTTTAGGGTTTAGGGTTTAGGGCTATAAGGTTTAGGGTTTAATGGTTTAGGTATAGGATTTTTAGGGTTTAGCATTCTCAGGGCTAAGGATTTAGGTTTAGGGTTTAGTATTTAGGTTTTAGGGTTTAATATTTAGGGGTTTAGGTTTATAGGGTTTAGGGTTTAGGATTTAGGTTTAGGGCTAGGGATTATGGGTTTAGGTTTTAGTGTTTAGGGGTTTAGGGTTTTGGTTTAGGGTTAAGGGTTTGGTTTACGGTTTAGGGTTTATCAGGGTTTAGGTTTAGGGTTTATGGTTTAGGATTTAGGATTTAGGGTTTAGTATTTATGGTTTACTTAGGTTTGATAGGGTTTAGGGTTTAGTGTTCATGAGTTTTATGTTTAGGGTTTAGGGTTTAGTGTTTAGATTTTAGGTTAAGGGCTTATTCAAGGTTTAGAGTTTAGGGATTAGGGTTTAGGGTTTAGGGCTAACGGTTAAGAGTTTAAGGTTTAAAGGGTTTAGGGTTTAGGTTTAGGGGGTTTATTGTTTAGGATTTTAGGGTTTAGGATTTAGATTTTAGGGCTTATCATTTAGTGTTTTAGGGTTACAAGGTTTATGGTTTAGGGTTTAGGTTTAGTCATTTAGGGTCTTAGGATTTAGGATTTAGGGTTTTGGGATCATGGGTTTAGGGTTTATGTATAGGGTTTAGGATTTAGGAGTTTAGGGTTTATGGTTTATGGTTTTAGGTTTAGGGTTTAGGGTTTAGGGTTTAGGGTACATAGTTTAGGTCTTAGGGTTTAGGGTTTAGGGTTTAGGGCCTAAGGTTTAGGGTTTAATGGTTTTTGGATTAGGGTGTTTAGGGGGTTAGAGATTTTAGGGTTTGGTTTAGGGTTCAGGGTTTAGGTTTAGGGTTTAGGGTTTAGATTTAGGGTTTAGGGTTTAGGGTTTAGTGCTTAGTTTAGGGTTTAGGGTTAGGGTTTATATTAAGGGTTTAGGGTTTAAGGATTAATATTTAGTAGTTTAGGGGTTTAGGGTTTAGGGTTTATGGCTACAAGGTTTAGGGTTTATTATTTATGGTCTAGGGTTTAGGATTTAGGATTAAAAGTTTAGGGTTTAGGGTTTAGGTTTAGTGTTTAGGTTTAGGGTTTAGGGTTTAGAGTTGACGGTTTAGGTTTATGGTTTAGGGTTTAGTGTTTACGATATTTAGGGTTTAGGGTTTAGTGTTTAGGTTTAGGGTTTAGGATTTAGGTTTTAGGGTTTAGGGTTTAGGTTTTAGGGTTTAGGGTTTAGGGCTATAGATTTAGGGTTTAGGTTTATTTAGGGTTTAGGGTTTGGATTTAGTTTTAGGGTTTAGGGTTTAGGGTTTAGGGTTTAGGGTTGTTTAGGTTTAGGGTTTAGGGTTTAGAGTTTTAGGTTTGCTTCTCAAGGTTTAGGGTTTAGGGTTTTAGGGTTTAGGTTATTAGGGTTTAGGGTTTAGGGTTTAGGGTTTAGGGTTTAGGTTTAGGGTTTAAGGTTTAGGATTTAGGGTTTAGGGTTCAGGGTTTAGGTTTTAGGATTTAGGGTTTAGTGTTTAGGGTTTAGGGTTTAGGGTTTTTTAGTTTCAGTGCTTTTTTAAGGTTTTAGGGTTTAGGGTTTAGGGTTTATGTTTAGGGGTTTAGTGTTTTAGGTTTTAGGGATTTGGTAAAAAGATTTTAGGGTTTAGGGTTTAGGGTTTAGGGTTTATGGTTAGGGTTTAGGGATTTAGGATTAGGGTTTAGGTTTAGGGTTTAGGTTTAGGGCTATGGTTTAGAGTTTAGGGTTTATAGGTTTAGGGCTCAGGGTTTAGGGTTTAAGGTTTAGGGTTTATGGTTTATGGTTAGGGCTTTAGATTTAGGGCTTAGGGTTTAGGGTTTTATTTTTAGTGTTTAGGGTTTAGAGTTTAGGGTTTAATGGATTTTGGGGGTTTAGGGTTTAGGGTTTATGGTTTAGGGGTTTTATGGTTTAATTTTTAGGGTTTAGGGTGTAGGATTTAGGGCTTAGGGTTTAGGGATTAGTTTTTAGGGTTAAGCATTTTGGGTTTAACTTTTAGGGTTTAGGGTTTAGGTTTTAGGGTTTAAGGTTTATTGTTTAGGGTTTGGGGTTTAGGTCTAAGGTTTTAGGGTTTAGGGTTTAGGGTTTAGTGTTTAGGGTTTACGATTTAGGTTTTTAGGGTTTTAGGAGTTTAGGGTTTTAGTGTTTAGGGTTAGGGTTTAGGGCTTTTGGTTTAGTGATATAGGTGTAGGGTTTTTGGTTTAGGGAGTTTGTGGTTTAGGGTTTAGGGTTTAAGGTTAAGGGCTGAGGGTTTTGTTTTGGTTTAGGGTTTAGGGTTTAAGGCTATGGGTTTAGGGTTTATGGGAGTTTTACATTTAGGTTTAGGTGTTTAGGGTTTGGGATTTTATGGTTTAGGGTTTAATGTTTAGGGTTTAGGGCTCAGGCATTTTGTTTAGGGTTTAGGTTTTAGGGTTGTAGGGTTTAGGGTTTAGGGTTTAGGGTTAAGGGTTTAGGGTTTTAGGTTTTATGGTTTAGGGTTTAGGGTTTTAGGGTTTTAGGATTTAGGGTTTATGGCTTAGGATTTAGGCTTTAGGCTTTAGGGTTCATGGTTTAGGGATTAGGGTTTAGGGTTTAGGGTTTAGGGTTTTAGGGTTTTAGTTTTAGGGTTTAGGGTTTAGGGTTTTAGGGTTTAGGTTTAGGGTTTAGGGTTTAGGGTTTATGGTTTAGGGTTTATGGTTTAGGATTTAGGATTTAGGGTTTAGGGTTTAGGGTTTAGGGTTTAGGGTTTAGGGTTTAGGGTTTATGGTTTATGGTTTAGGGTTTAGGATTTAGGGTTTAGGGTTTATGGTTTAGGGTTTAGGGTTTACAATTTAGGGTTTATGGTTTAGGGTTTAGGGTTTAGGACTCAAGGCTCATGTTTTAGGGTTTAGGGTTTAGTGTTTAGGATTTACAATTTAGGGTTTATGGTTTAGGGTTCAGGGTTAAGGTTTTATGCTTTATGTTTTAAGGTTTAGGGTTTAGGGTTTTAGGTTTTTAGGTTAAGGGTTTAGGGTTTAGGGATTAGGGTTTATTGGTTAGGGTTTATGGTTTAGGGTTTATGGCTAAGGGTTTAGGGTTTAGGGTTTAGGGCTAAGGGTTTAGGTTTAGGATTTAGGGTTTTGTTTAGGGTTTAGGGTTTAGGGTTTAGGTTTATTTAGGGTTTAGGATTTAGGGTTAAGGTTTAGGGTATATGGTTTAGGTTTAAGGTGTCAGGGTTTAGGGTTTATTGTTTATAGTGTTTAGGTTTAGGGTTTATGGCAGGGTTTAGGTTTTTGGGATTAGGGTTTATGGTTTAGGGGTTAGGGTTTATGGTTTAGGGTTTAGGGAATTAGGTGTTTAGGGTTTAGGGTTTAGGGTTTAGGGATTAGGGTTTACATT
>JAHRHJ020001121.1:985000-1000787 GCA_019776745.2 Taxus chinensis
TTATAATTATGGTTTAGGGTTTAGTATTTAGGGTTTAGGATTTAGGGTTTAGGGTTTAAGTTTTAGGGTTTAGGGTTTAGGGTTTAGGGTTTTTAGGTTTTAGGGTTTAGGGTTTAGGGTTTAGTGTTTAGGGTTTAGGGTTTAGGGTTTAGGGTTTAGGGTTTAATTTTTAGGGTTAGGGTTTAGGGCTCAAGTGTTTAGGATTTTTGTTAGTGCAAAATCACAGCACCCCTGGATGTTGATCAGATTTCTAGGTTGATCACTCAGGCATCCAGTGTGATTGCACAACATTGAATCCTTTCTTGAGTGTGGGACTTGTAAAATGAGAAAGGAATCTCTAGAGAAGGCTGGTTCCTCTTCCTAAACTACCTGCCACAAGCTATTCCAGTGCAGGAAAGCTAATCTAAACCTAATCTAACCATGCCAAGGAGACAGAGAGAGAGATAAAAGGGAAAAAATAGCAGCCTACACTAAAACGGTGATACACCAAAGAAGGAAAATGTTGAACATCTATCAAAACTGCCATGGAACAAGGAGAGGTGAGCAATGGGAAGGATGGACAGATGCATCACAGGCCCAAGGATAGATTTCACACAGAAAATGTCCCAAAACTCCATGAACACAGCTCCAAACCTACAATGAACATTCAAACATGCACAAATACCTGCAATGAAGAGAGGCAAGAAGAAAACAAGTTGAGCAAGGATGGAAAGATGCATCAGAAAACATGTTTTTTGTTGCTCCAGAAGTTTGCATAGAACATCATTTCAATAGTAAAAGGAAAAAATTCCATTACAGAGCAAGGGAGGAGGTTCGAACTCCATTTTCAACCCTAGAGAAGAAAAAAAGGGAGGGCAGAGTTTAGAAAAGATGAACAACTTTTTCAAAATGAGCCAAATCTGGCTTTTACATAATGCATGGGTCTAGCCCAGGAGAGAGAAAACGTAGGAAAAATGTGCAACCAGTCCAACCATTGACCAAAACACATTCTTATTAAAATCGATGGTTGAAACATCACTTCTGGCCATTCTGAAGAACAATGTGACCCAGTGCGCATTAAATTAGGGTTGAAAATTAGGGTTTAGGGAGAAGTGCGACCCATTTGCATTAAACTAGATTTAACGTGGGGAAGAAGGTTCTGGGTTTAAATAGTGTTGAAAGGTTTGGCCATGAACCAGCCAGAGACGTTTCTTGATTTTCTCTCTCCAAACTAAACCAAAATGTAAGATTGACCCTGGAATCATGTAGAGAATTTCACCAGATTTCCATTGATATAAAGAACACGAGAATCTGAGCTCTGGATCGAAAGTTATGGTGATCTGAAGATTTAGGGCAAAAAAAGGCCAAAACGGATTTTGAATTTTTTCCCGGTCTTTGCCACTTGGATGACACATGTCGGGCACTGATTGGATGAGTAATTCTCTCTCCTTCCCTTTCTGCACATTTTCCTTTGAAAATTATGACTTTTTATAACTTTGGAAAAATTTCCATTTTTCCCCGCGCCCCCGCCACTTAGGACACGTGGCATGATTTGGTTGGAGGACAGGGGCACGGGGTCAGAACCTTGTACCTTTTAATTTTTTGGCCCAAAACTTTTGTCAAATTTTCCTAAGTCTTTCCCTGAGCTCCACACTCCCCACCTTAGGACACGTGTCCTGTGTTCTATTGGCTTTAGGGGATGTTTATAGTTTTCAAACCTTGCCCTTTAAAATTTTTGGCCAAATTTGTGCCCACTTAGCCAATTTCCATGTTTAGTACCCTTGTGACATGTGTCAGGCGATTTGGTTAAATGTTCCTTGTCTCTTTTCGGCAACTTCACCTTTTTGTGTCCCACGCATACTTTTGGCCCGGATGTCCCAAATGAAAGTCCTTTGTTTCAGCCAAACTGGCTGGTTCATGTCCTCCACGTACTTTTGTCCCAACTGTCCCGGACTGCTTGGGACAAATCTCTCCAAACTTCCCGAAATGGACTGACTTGCACCAAACAGGGCTGATCCACGTTTCGCGGTACTTTTGTCTCAGGGATGTCAGATAACTTTTTCCTGGAAACAAAGACTTAGGACAATTTTTTCCCTTTTTCGGCCGATTCGTATTTTCGCGCCCTACGCGTCCCGACGTTCTTACTGTCCCAAATGCTACGTAGACTACCTGGTAGCTTTTCGGCCTATTCGTGCTCCGACGTCCCAATTTTCCCAAGGACTGCCTGGACTAGGACTTAGCCAATTTTCTCATTTTTTCTGCACCAAGCTTGTTTTTTGCATTTTTTTCACATTTTTACTTTGGGATTTCTTCTTGGACAGGAGAGTTAGAAAGAAGCCGAGGGGACCCTAGAAACATGATTTTGGGCCTTGAATCAATCTATTTGCCTGGGACTTGAATATTTTGATGCATGTTATCAAAATTACCCTGGGGGTGAATTTTGGATAACAGTTTTGGTGACTCAGCGGGGTCATCTGCCTGCTAGATGAAGTTACCAGTTGCCTGAAGCATCCATTGGGCATGGAGTCATGAAGTAACCTGAAAACTGATCTGAACTTTGAAAACTTCCCTCTGAGCCACTTGGAAACCCACTGATATGGAGTTGTTCTCACCAAAATGCCACTGAAATGGACTGTGCAAGAGCAAAACCAACACCACAAAAACTATGTACAGAACTAAAAATCATACATGCTCCAAATGGAACATGCAGAGTGTGCACAAGCACTTCTTCTACTAGAAGTAAAACCTACCTACGCTACTCTAACTGGAAGCAAAGGCAAGCTAAACAAACCCTGCAATTGGTTGTGAGAAATAGCTTCCTTTCTTCAAAATTGGCAGCCATCTAATTGATTTGGCATTGATCATGGCTGTTAGGATGAGTGGAAAATCAACAAGAAGCTGGTCTTCCACCCAAATCATCAAGGTATTAGCTGAAGGCAAAATCAATACCTCTTTTAGTTGCTCTGCATTTGGATTGAAGAGGTATGACAGCTGATCCTTGGTACTTTGTAGCTCATCCTCATGCTCAGAAGCAAGCATGACTGGTTGTGACTTCTCCTTTGGCTCCAATGAAGCCAAATACCTGATTGGGCAAGGTTTGATCCATTGAGTATGCCCATAGCTCTGATTTTCAACTCCAAGAATGGAGTTCTTCTTGTAGACCTTCTTGAATGGATGGTGTGGAAGCAATGGTGAAATTTCTGTCCTTTCTCTTCCTCCAATGAAGAACATGAAAGATTAAAATCTTCCAATCTTGTTCCAAAGAGCTGCTATAAGATGCAGGCTGCTGCAAATGAATGTTCTCCTTCATGACAGCAGACTCAAGTGTTTGGAATGTGGATGATGAAAGAGAGAATGGTGGAAACTCAACCGGCTCTTCTCCATCAAAACAGTCCTCCAAATCTGACAGATAAACTACCTCATGTCCTGTCCTGCTACAAATGTTCAACTTCTCTCCATGGTGTTCTCTTGATCTGTAACTTGACCACCATGGTTTCTTTCACCCTCCAACATTGAGTTTGAGAGATCAAACTCCTCTTCAGCACTAGAACTTGAGAGAGGTGAAGTAGAAAGAAGAACTGAAGGTTCTCCTGTAGCCTGCTTTGTGCTCAAAGCCTTTGGATCTACACTTTTCTCCTCCACAACTAGAATGTGCTCCTCTTCTTTTGGATTTGGAGTAGCTTCTCCTTCCTCTACTACTTGAAGACAATCTTGCTCTTGATAGAACTCTTCCTCTAGCATGAAGTTTGTCAAGTCAAACTCTTCAATCTGCTGCTCTAGAGGACAAGTTGGGACTGCAAGATCTTCTTTTGAGCTTTCTTCCTCTATGGCTGATTGTGTAACTTGAATTAAATACGCATTCCCTTCAAATAGAGTGCCAACATGGACACTAATTTCTCAGCAAACTAACTGTTGATCTGCTTCTTCTTTTTGCTCTTCTTCTGCTGCCACAAAATCAGTCTTAACCACCATTTGTTCAACCTTAGCCTCTTCTGTAGGCTTAACCATCAAGGGGATCTTTGTCATCCCAAATTTAAGAGCCCAAACCTTCAACTGTCTATCATTTCTTTTCTTTGTTGGGCTCCTCTTCTTGCTGTCCTTCATGACTGAATTTTTCAATTTCTTCTTCCCCACATGGAATTGGGAATGCAAGAGGAGGGATGGGTTGTAACTCAATTGATTTGGAAATTTTTTGTGGTTGTGGAGGAGGTGAAGCCTCTTGTTTCTTTGGAGGAGGGGGTATTTTTGTTAGCTCTTGTGGAGGGGATGACTGTTTTGAAGGAAAAAGGAAAGAAGAATTGAGGTGTGGTGGAAGACTGAGGGAATGGAGAAATGGATTCAACATTTGGGACAGCAGATGGGGATTTAGAATTTGAAATTCCAAATGAGATGATGCTACTTGAGTAATGGGAAGAGAAAAACCAGATGATGGTGTAGAACTTACCCATTGACAAGGTTGTTCAACACAAGTGTATAGGCCTCTATTTCTGTTGTCCATTGTGCAAGTTGGGGCAGCATCTTCATCATGAAGTCCAGCTTCTCCTGAGGGCTGAAGTGTCTTGGAAAAGGGCCTCCCCATGGACAAGGAGTCCTGCAACCAATTCTGAAAGCTCTCATTTGAGCTGTTGCTCTTGATTGCACCATCTTTGCCTCCATCTTTTGGATTTTCTCCAATAGACCAGTATCTTGCATCTGATTGTGTTCATTATATGCATACTCTTGCTCTTGAAAGCTCCATAGCCAAACTGATTTGGCATTGCTGCTCATATGGGTATGCATGCTGATTTTGAATTTGTTCAAAATGCTGATTTGGAGGATTTGTAAAACATGTTGGAGGTGGAAACATTACTATTGTTGTAAATGTGAATTCCATGATGGAAATGAAGTCATGATTGCACAACTTCATGGAATGGAAAAGAATGAAAGAGATGGAAAGAAGGATGGATGGGAATGGATGAAAAACAGGTCTGCAACTTCAGAAATGGTTATTGACCAGATGGAGTCGCCAGATGTGTTTGCAAGTGCCTCCAAAGGTTTGAAATCTTCATAGGAACACACCAACCTAGGGCAAAAGATGAAGTGGAAGACCTCTAAGGATCCCACCGGGCGTGCCAAAACTGTTAGTGCAAAATCACAGCACCCCTGGATGTTGATCAGATTTCTAGTTTGATACTCTAGCATCCAGTGTGATTGCACAACATGGAATCCTTTCTCCAAGTGTGGGACTTGCAAAATGAGAAAGGAATCTCCAGAGAAGGCTAGTTCCTCTCCTAAACTTCCTGCCACAAGTTATTCCAGTGCAGGCAAGTTAATCTAATCCTAATCTAACCATGCCAAGGAGACAGAGAGAGAGAAAAGGGAAAAAAATAGTGCCTACACTAAAACAGTGATACACAAGAGAAGGAAAATGCTGAACATCTATCAAAACTGCCATGGACAAAGAGAGGTGAGCAATGGGAAGGATGGACAGATGCATCACAGGCCCAAGGATAGATTTCACACAGAAAATGTCCCAAAACTCCATGAACACAGCTCCAAACCTACAATGAACATTCAAACATGCACAAATACCTGCAATGAAGAGAGGCAAGAAGAAAACAAGTGAAAAATGAGCAAGGATGGACAGATGCATCACAAAACATGTTTTTTGTTGCTTCAGAAGTTTGCACAGAACATCATTTCAATAGTAAAAGGCAAAAAACCATTATAGAGCAAGGGGAGGAGGTCTGAACTCCATTTTCAACCCTAGAGAAGAAAAGAAGGGAGGGCAGAGCCAAAAAGATGAACCACCTAAAAAAATGAGCCAAATTTGGCTTTTACAATGCATGGGTTGAGCCCAGGAGAGAGAAAACAGAAAAGAGGCAAGCCCAGATCTACCATTGACCAACCATTTTTCATTAAAATCGGTGGTTGAAACATAATAAACCTCATTGAATGAAGAATGCATTGCAAAATAGCATGGGCATCCTTTAAAACCCATGCCCTGACATTTTGGCCATGCTGAAGAAGAATGCGACCCATTTTGCATTAAACTGGTTGTTGAAACGTCAATTCTGGCCATTACCACGTGCCAGAGATGTTTCTTGATTTTCTCTCTCCAAACTGAACCAAAATGCAAAATTGACCCTGGAATCATGTAGAGAATTTCACCAGCTTTCCATTGATATAAAGAACATGAAAATCCGAGCTCTGGATCGAAAGATATGGCGATCTGAAGATTTAGGGCAAAAACAGGCCAAAACGGATTTTGAAATTTTTCCCGCGCTCTGCCACTTGGATGCCACATGGAAAATTGGATGAAAAATTCTCTCTCCTCCACTTTGACATGGGTTTTCCTTTGAAATTTTGACGTTTTTCACCTTTGGAAAATTTTCCATTTTTTCCCCGCGCCCCCGCCACTTGGGACACGTGGCATTTTGGTTGGCTCAGGGGCCTGAGGGGTGCATCTTTTTCCTTCAAAAATTTTGGCCCAAGACTTTTGGCCAAATTTCACAAAAGTTTTCCCCCGTGCTCCGCGACTTGGATTTAGGACACGTGTCCAATTTCCATTCGATGGTGGGGACAGCGGGCTTTTTTGGCCCTTTTGAGAACTTTGACCGAAATTTGCATTTTCTAAGTCCTTTGGCTTTTCTTCCCTTCCTGGGACAAATTCTCTCCGATCAGCTGATTCAGGATTCCTTGTCCCTCTTGTGGATTTTTCAAGATTCCATTGGCATCTTGGCTCCCTCACATACTTTTTGTGTCCCATGAAAATCTCCTGCTTCGGCTTTGCTTCCATATTGTCCTGTTTCGGCTTTTTCACCTTTTCACATAGTTCGCGTCCCTCGCGTACTTTTGTCCCAACTGTCCCAGACTGCCTGGGAAAAATCTCTCAAACCACCCAAAATGGGACTATCTTGCGGCAAACCGGCCGATTCACATCCCACATGTACTTCGCGTACTTTTGTCCCAGCTATCCCAAGACCGCGTGAAACAAAAGACTTAGGCAATTTTTTCATTTTTCGGCCGGCTTTTCGCCCCTTTTCGCGTCCCTACTACGTCCCGACGGTCCCATTCATGTCCCAACGGACTGCCTGGGACCGCCTGTATGACTTACTTTGATTTTGTCTACTTTTTTCAGTGCCAAGCTTGGTACGACGAACCTCAACGACCCAAACTGCCCTTCAGACTTCAAAATGCTTTTAAAACAGTCCTGCAACCTTATTTTTTACATTTTTTCCATTTTCTCAACTTGTTGGGATTTCTTCTTGGATGGGAGAGTTAGAGAGAAGTCGAGAGGGGACCCCAAAAAACATGATTTTGGGCCTTGAATCAATCTACTTGCTCTGGGACTGAATAATTTGATGCATGTTATCAAAATTACCCTGGGGGGTGAATTTTGGATAACAGGGTTTACATTTAGTGTTTATATTTTAGGGTTTAGAGTTTAGGCGTTTGAGGTTTTAGGTTTATGTTTTAGGGTTTAGGATCATGGTATAGGGTTTAGAGTATTTTAGCTTAGTGGTATAGGGTTTAGGGTTTAGGAATAATGGTTTAGGGTTGACTTTTTATGGTTTCGGGTTTAGGGTTTGTTTATGGTTTAGGGTTTATGGTTAAATAGTAGGGCTTATGGTTAAGGGTTCTAGGGTTTAGGGTTTAGGGTTTATGGTTTAAGGTTTAGGGTTAAGTGTTTTTTTTTTAGGGATTTAGGGTTTAGGTTTATGTTTAGGGTTTAGGGTATGATGGTTTAGGGTTTAGGTTTTAGGGTTTAGTGTTTAGGGATGAGAGATTAGGTCTAAGAGTTTAGTTTTTAGGGTTTAGGGTTTACAATTTAAGGGTTTAGTTTTTAGGGTTAAGGGTTTAGGGTTTAGGGTTTAGGATTTATGGTTTATCTAGGTTTAGGTTTTAGGATTTAGAATTTTGGGTTTAGGGTTTAGGTTTAGGATTTATGGTTTAGTGGATTGGTTTAGGGTTTATCTTGTTTAGGGTTTAATGTTTAGGGTTTAAGGCTCAGTGTTTAGAGTTTAGGGTTTAGGGTTTATGGATTTAGGGTTTATAGTTTATAGGGTTTAGTTTTAGGGTTTAGGGTTTAGGGTTTAGGGTTTAGGGCTAAGGGTTTAGATTTCTAGTTTAGGGTTTAGTAATGAGGGTTTAGGGTTTAGGGCTTAGGGTTTAGTGCTACAGTTAATGGGGTTTATAGTTTAAGGTTAAGGTTTTAGGACTTTAGATTTATGGTTTAGGGTTTAGTGATTAGGGTTTACGGTTTACGGATTAGGGTTTAGGTTTATTTAGGTTTAGGGTTTAGGGTTTAGTGATTCAGGGTTTAGGGTTTAGGGATTAAGGATTTAGGGTTTCTCTTAGGGATAGGGTTTAGGGTTCAGGGTTTAGGGTTTAGGGTTTAGGGGTTTAGGGTTTAGGGTTTATTTTAGGGTTTAGGGATATAGGGTTTAGGGTTTAGGGTTTAGGGTTTTAGGTTAGGGTTTAAGGTTTTAGGGATCAGGGTTATATAGGATTTAGGGTTTAGGGTTTATGTTTAGCCGTTTAGGGTTTAGGTTTAGGATTTATTTTAGTGTTTAGGGTTTATAGGCTTAGGGTTAAAGGTTTAAGGGTTTAGGGTTTAAATTTTCAGGTTTTAGGGTTTAGGGTTTAGGGTTTAGGGTTTTAAGTTTTAGGGTTTAGGGTTTAGTGGGTTTAGGGTTTAGGACTTAGAGGGTTTAAATTTTAGGGTTTAGGGTTTAGGGTTTATTTAAGGTTTAGGGTTTAGGGTTTAGGGGTTTAGGGTTTAAGGGATTTCAGGGTTTAGGGTTTTGGTTTTAGGGTTTAGGAATTAGGGTTTAGGGTTTAGGTATTTAGGGTTTAGGGTTTACTGGTTTTATGGTTTAGGGTTAATGATTTAGGGTTTAGGGTTTAGGGTATTTTAGTGATTTAGGTTTTATAGTTTAAGGTTTATGATTTAAGATTTAGTGATTTAGGTTTTAGGGTTTTGGGTTTAGGGTTTAAGGTTTATGGTTTCAGGTTTTAGGGATGGGAGAGTATATGGTTTAGGGTTTAGGGTATTTTTAGGGTTTAGGGTTTAGGGTTTAATTACTATTTAGGGTTTAGGGATTTAAGGTTTAGGGTTTATGGATTTATTCTTTAGGGTTTAGGGTTTAATATGTTAGGGTTTAGTGTTTAGGGTTAAGGGTTAAGGGTTTAGTGTTTAGGGGTTTAGGGTTTAGGGTTCAGGGTTTAGGGCTTAGGTTTAGGGTTTCAGCTATATGGTTTAGGGTTTAGTGTTTTGGATTTAGGGCTAAGGATTTAGGGTGTAGGTTTTGGGGGTTATAGGGTTTAGGGTTTAGGGTTTAGAGTTTAGGGTTTAGGGTTTTAACATTTAGGATTTAAGGGTTTAGGGCTTAGGGGGTTTAGGGTTTAGTGTTCAGGTTTTAGGGTTTAGGGTTTATGGGTTTAGGTTTTAGGGTTTATGGTGTAGGGTTTCAGGGTTAGGTTTTAGGATTTTAAGGTTTAAGTGTTTAAGGTTTAGGGTTTAGGGTTTAAGGTTTAGGGTTTAGGGTTTAGGGAATTTAGGGTTGATTGTTTAGGGTTTAGGGTTTAGGGTTTAGGGTTTAGGGTTAGGGTTTAGGGATATTTATGATTTAGAGTTTAGTGATGAGTGTTTAGGTTTTAGGTTTTATGGGTTAGGGTTTAGGTTTAGGGTTTAGAGTTTAGGGTTAGGGGTTTAGTGTTTATGGTTTAGGGTTTAGGGTTTAGGGTTTAGGATTTAGGGTTTAGGATTTAGGAATAAGGGTTTATGGTTTTTAGGTTTTAGGGTTTAGGGTTTGGGTTTAGGGTTTATGGTTTAGGGTTTAGGGTTTAGGGTTTAGGGTTTAGGTTTTAAAGTTTAGGGTTTAGGGTTTAGGGTTTAGTATATAGGATTTAGGGTTAAGGGTTTAGGGTTTATGGTTTAGGGTTTTAAGGTTTTAGGGTTTAGGGTTTTAGGGTTTAGGGTTTAGGGTTTAGGGTTTACGGTTTGGGGTTTAGGTTTGGGGTTTAGGGTTTAGGGTTTAGGGTTTAGGGATTATATTTTGATTTAGGGTTTATGGTTTAGGTTTTAGGGTTTATGAGTTTAAGGTCTTATGGTTTAGGTTTTAGTGATTTAGGGTTTAGGCTTTAGGGTTTTGGGTTTTAGGTTTAGGTTTTAGGGTTTAGGGTTTAGGTTTTGGGAGGGTTTAGGGTTTAGGGTTTAGTGTTTAGGGCTTTAGGGTTTAGGGTTTAGGATTTAATGTTTAGGTTTTAGTGTTTAGGTAAGTTTATAGAGTTTAGGGTTTAGGGTTTAGGGCTCAGGGCTTAGGCTTTAGTGGTTTAAGGTTTAGGGTTTAGGGTTTAGGGTTTAGGGTTTAGGTTTTAGGTTTAGGGTTTAGTTTAGGTTTAGGGTTTAGGTTTAGGGTTTAGGGTTTAGGGTTTAGGGATTTAGGTTTAAGGTTTATGGTTTAGGGTTTAAGGTTCAGGGTTTAGGGTTTAGGGATTTTGGGTTTAGGGTTTAGGGTTTTAGGATTTATGATTTTAGGGGGTTTAGGGTTTAGGTTTCATCAAACTTTAGGGTTTAGGTTGGGTTTAGGGTTTAGGGTTTAAGGATTATAGTTTATGGTTTAGGGTTTAAGGTTTAATGTTTATGATTTAGGGTTAGGGTTTTAGGGTTTAGTATAGGTTTAGGGTTTATGGTTTTTGTTTTTTGGTTTAGGGTTTAGGGTTTAGGATTTAGGGTTTAGGGTTTAGGGTTTAGGGTTTAGGGTTTAGCATTTAGGGTTTAGGGTTTATGGTTTAGGGATTATGGTTTAGGGTTTTACGGTTTTAGGGTTTAGGGTTTAGGGTTTACGGGGTTTAGGGATTTTAAGGGTTTAAGGGTTTAGGGTTTTAGGGGTTTAGGGTTTTAGGGGTTTTAGGGTTTAGGGATTAGGGTTTTATGGTTTGGGGTTTTAGGGTTTAGGGTTTAGGGCTCATGAAGGGTTTAGGGTTTAGGGTTTTAAGGGTTTAGGGGTTTAGTTTTTAGGGTTTAGGGTTTAGGGCTAAGGGTTTAGGGTTTATGGGGTTTATGGTTTAGGGGTTTAGGGTTTAGGGTTTAGGATTTCTAGGGTTTAGGGTTTAGGGTTAAGGGTTTATGGTTTAGGGTTTTAGGGTTTTAAGGTTTACAGGTTTAGGGTTTAGGGTTTAGGGTTTAGGGTTTAGGGTTTAGGGGTTTAGGGTTTATGGTTTATGGTTTAGGGTTAAGGGTTTAGGTTTTAGGGTTTAGGTTTAGGTTTAGGGTTTATGGGTTTATGGTTTAGGTTTAGGGATTTATGGTTTAGGGTTTATGGGGTTTAGTGGTTTAGGGTTTAGGGTTTAGGGTTTAGGGTTTAGGGTTTAGGGCTCAAGGGTTTAGGGTTTAGGGTTTAGGTTTTAGGTTTTAGGGGTTTAGGGTTTAGGGTTTAGGTTTTAGGGGGTTTAGGGTTTAGGGTTTAGGGTTTAGGGTTTAGGGTTTAGGGTTTAGGGTTTAGGTTCAGGTTTAGGGTTTTATGGTTTTGGTTTTAGGGTTTAGGGTTTTAGGGTATAGGGTTTAGGGTTTATGGTTTAGGGTATAATCGGTTTAGGTTTTAGGGTTTAGAGGTTTTTAGGATTTAGGGTTCAGGGTTTAAGGTTTAGTGTTTAGGGCTTAGGGTTTAGGGTTTAGAGTCTAGGGTTTAGGTCTAGGGAGGTTTAGTGTTTAGGGTTTAGGGTTTAGGGTTTAGGGTTTAAGCATAGTTTTAGGGTTTAGGTTTAGGGTTTAGGGTTTAGTGTTTAGGTTTTATGGTTTACGGTTTAGGTTTAGGGTTTATGGTTTAGGGTTTAGGTTTTAGGGTTTATGGGTTTAGGGTTTAGGGTATATGGTTTAGGGTTTAGGGTTTATGGATTTAAGGGCTTTTTAGGGTTTATGGTTTAGGATTTAGGGTTTAGGGTTTAAGGTTTAGGGTTTAGGGTTTAGGGTATATTGTTTAGGTTTAGTGTTCAGGGTTTAGGGTTTAGGGCTTTAGGGTTTAGGGTTTAGGGTTTAGGTTTATGGTTTTGTGTTTAAGGCTTAGTGTTTAGGGTTTATAATGTTTAGGGTTTAGAGTTTATGGTTTAGGATTTAGGGTTTAGGTTTAGGTTTAGGGTTTAGGGTTTAGGGTTTAGGTTTTAGTGTTTATGATTTAGATGGTTTAGGGTTTAGGGTTTAGGGCTTAGGGTTTAGGGTTTAGGTTTAGGATTTAGGGTTTAGGTTTAGGGTTTAGGGTTTAGGGTTTAGTGTTTTAGGTTTTAGGGTTTAGGGTTTAGGGTTTAGGGTTTATGGTTTAGGGTTTAGGGTTTTAGGGTTTAGGGATTTAGGGTTTAGGGTTTAGGGTTTATGGTTTAGGGTTTAGGGTTTAGGGTTTAAGGTTTGGGGTTTGGGTTTAGGGTTTAGGGTTAAAGTAGAGTTTTAGGTTTAGGGTTTAGGGTTTAGGGTTTAGGGCTTAAGGTTTAGATTTTAGGGTTTAGGGTTTAGGGTTTAGGGTTTAGGGTTTAGGGTTTAGGGTTTAGGGTTTAGGGTTTTAGGGTTTAGGGTTTATGGGCTTTTAAGTTTAGGGTTTAGGGTTTAGGGTTCAGGGTTAGGGTTTATTTTTAGGGTTTAGGGATTATGGTTTAGCGTTTAGGGTCATAGGGTTTATGGTTTAGGGTTAAAGGTTCTAGGGTTTAGGGTTTATGGGTTTACAGGTTTAGGGCTTTAGGTTTTAGGGTTTATGGTTTAGTGTTTAGGGTTTAGGGTTTAGGGTTTGGGGTTTAGGGTTTAGGGTTTAGGGTTTAGGGTTTAGGGTTTAGGGTTTAGGGCTTGAGGGTTTAGGGTTTAGAAGTTTTAGGGTTTATGGCTTATATGTTTAGGGTTTTAGTGTTCAGATTTAGTTTTTAGGGTTTATATTTTAGTGTTTGTAGGTTTAGGGGTAAGGGTTTAGGGTTTATGTTTAGAGTTTATGGTTTAATGGCTCATAGGTTTAGGGTTTAGGGTTTATTGTTTAGGGTTTAGGGTTTATAGTGGTTTAGGGTAGGGAGGTTTATGGTTTATTGTTTAGGGTTTAGGGTCATTGCAGTTTAGTGGTTTAGTTTGTAGGGTTTAGGGTTTAGGGTTTAGGGCTATCAGGGAGTTTTTATAGTTTAGGGTTTCGGTAATTTAGGGTTTTAGGGTGTTTAGGGTTTAGGATTTATGTTTAGGGTTTAGGGTTTAGGGTTTAGGGATCATGGTTTAGGATTTATGGTTTAGGGCTCAGGGTTTATGGTTTTAGGGTTTAGGGTTTAGTTCTCATGGGTTTATGGTTTAGGTGTTTAGGTTTTTAAGGTTTAGGGTTTAGGATTCAGGGTTTAGGGGTTATAGTTTTAATGTTTAGGGTTTATTGTTTAGGGTTTAGGGTTTACGGATTTAGGGTTTAAGGGTTTAGGGTTTAGGGTTTAGGGTTTTATGGTTTAGGGCATTTAGGGTTTAAGGTTTAGGGTTTAGGGTTTAGTGTTTAGCATTTTAGGGTTTAGGGTTTAGGGTTTAACAGATTTAGGGTTTACGGTATACAGATTTATGGTTTATGGCCTAGGGTTGATGGTTTAGGGGTAATAAGTGGGTAGATTTTACGGTTTAGGGGTTTTAGTGATTTAGGAATTACCATTTTAGGGTTTAGTGTTAAGGTTTTATGGCTCAGGGTTTAGTTTTTAGTGTTTAGGGTTTAGTGTTTAGGATTCAGGGCTCACGATTTAGTGTTTAGGGTTTAAGGGTAAGGATTTAGGGATCATGATTTAGAGTTTAAGGGTTGGTATGTTTGGTGTATTAGGCTTTAGGGTTTAGGGTATAAAGGTTTAGGACTTACGATTTATGGTTTAGGGTTTATGGGTTTAGATTTTAGGGCTCATGGGTTTAGGGATAAAGGTTTAGGGTTTATGTTTTATGCATTTGAATTTAGGATTTAGGGATCATTCTTTAAGGTTTATGCATTAGGGTTTATGGTTTAAGGATCAGGGTACAACATTAAGGGTTTAGGGTTTACGATTTAGGATTTAGGGTTTATGAGCTATATGGTTTAGGGGTAGTAGGATGTAGGGTTTCATGGGTTTAGGGGTTTTAGGTTTTATGGATTTACAGTATAGATTGTATATTGTTTAGGGCTTATAGTCTTTAGGAATTTAGGGTTTAATATATTAGGGCTAATGTTTTAGGTCTTGGTATTTAGGGGGTTTAGGTTTCATAGGTTTTTGGGTTTAAGGTTTAACGTTCAATGTTTAGGGATATAAATTTATGGTTTCATGTTTAGGATTTTGTTTTTAGGGTTTATAGTTCAGGGTGTAGGGTTAAGTATTTAGGGTTTAGGGCTCAGGGTTAATGTTTAGGATTTATGTTTTAGGGTTTAGGTTTTAGTAGGGGGTTTATGTTTTTAGGGTTTACATGGGTTAAGTGTTTAAGCTTTTAGTTTTTAGAGTTTAGGGTGTACATTTTAGGTTTATGTTTTAGGGTTTAGGGCTCAATGATTCAATTTATAGGGTTAAGGTGATTAAGGGATAAGGGTTTAGGGTTTAATGGTTTAGTTTTTTAGGGTTAAAGGTTCAATGATTTAGGGTTTACGGTATAAATATTAGGCTATTATGGTTAGGGGTTTAGGGTTTAGGTTTTAGTGTGTTAGTGATTGGGGTTTAAGGGTTTAGGGTTTATAGTTATGGCTAATGTTTTATGGTTTATTATTCAGTAGTTTAGGGCTCAGGGTTTAGGAATCATGAATTATGGTTTTAGGGCTACAGGGTTAATAGTTTAGGGCTCAGGGTTTAAGGGTTTAGGTCTTAGGGTTTCAAGGTTTTATGGTTTTAGAGGATACAGGGTTTAGGAATTAGTGTTTACAGTTTATGGTTTAGTGTTAATGGTTTAGTGATTAGGATTCAGGATTTAGGACTTAGGGTTTAGTGTTTAGGATTTAGGGCTCAATGATAAGGGTTTAGGGTTTAAGGTTTAGGGTTTGGGGTTTGGGGTTTAATGTTTAGGGTTTAGGTTTTAGGGTTTAGGTTACAGGGTTTAAGGTTTATGGCTAAGGGATTATAGTTTAGGTCTTAGGGTTGAGGGTTTAGGGTTTAGGGCTAAAGGTTTAGGTTTTGTCAGGTTTATTGTTCAGTTTATAAGCTTTAGAGATTAGGGTTTATTATTTACGGCTCAAGGATTTAGGGTTTTTGTGTTTATGGTTTAGTAGCTTTCAAGTTTTATGAGATCAAGGTATAGTGTTAATGGTTTATGTTTTAAGGTTTAGGGTTTAGAACTTTAGGTTTATTGTTTAGGGTTTAGGGTTAAGAGTTTAGGGTTTAGGGATAAGAATTTATTATTTAGGGTTTAGGATTTACGATTTAGGGTTGAGGATTTAGCACTTAGATTTTCTTGTTTAGGTTTTATGGCTAAGGGTTTAGGGTTTAGGGTTTTTGTTTTAGGGATAGGTGTTTAAGGTTTAGGATTTAGGATTCAGGTTTAATAATTTAGGGTTTAGGGTTTAGGAATAAGAATATAGGATATAGGTTATACAATTTAATGTTTATGTTTTACGGTGTTTAGGGATTGAGGATATGGGTTAAGGTTTCACTATTTACGGTTTAGGTTTTAGATTTTAGGGTTTAGGGTTTAGGATTTATAGTTTAGTAATGAGGGTTTAGTCTTTAGGGATAAGTTTTTATGGTTAAGGGTTTAGGATTTAGTATTTAGGATTTAGGGTTTAGGGTTTAGGGTTTAGTACTAAGGGTTTAGGGTTAATGGTTTAGGGGTTAGGGGTATATAGGGTTTAGGGTTTAAGGAATTAGTTTTTAGGGTTTAGTTAGG